>OMLB01009385.1:1348-21298 GCA_900302555.1 Myripristis jacobus | reverse complement strand
GGGTCTCTGATGGGGCTGCCATGACTTCGCTGCTATGGCTGTGACCAGCCTCAGAGTGGGAAGCTGAGGTTGCAGTCACTGCAGGGCCGGATAGACTCTTCCCCTGCTGGCCTGGGGACACCTGAGGAGTGATGGACGTTCAGCAGTGTGATGTAGAGGCGCATTAATCAAACAAAGCTGTACATAAGCTTTTTTGGAAAATCTTTGGCAGTGCCAAATGACTGTCAAGATTAGCAGTAAAGAATCCTGACACATGGTGTTGCTATAAAATGCTAAACGTGTTGTTCTTTGACAACTCATTCAACTCACCTGTGAGGGGAGGATCTTACCTGGGTAGAGAAAGGAGACTGAAGGAAAACCATCCCATTCTTAGGGATTTCTATCCGATACCCCGGTGGCAGGAAGGCATTGAATCCTAAAACCAGGTCTGGGTGTCCGTGGAAGAGCTGTGACACACGGTTTATAACCCCTGGTGTGTCAATGCTATTCATGAGAACAGGCAGACATTTTTAGTGGTGAAACATTTGACAGAGGAGGTGCTTGCAAATAAGATTAGCCTCCCCTCCCATGTGCTGCATGAAGACAACCAGCTCAAGCTCTCAAACAGATGGTTCAAACAGGGTCCTGCAGCTTAGTGTACAAATGAACACACTCACTAGAATGAAAGTCATTTATCCCACAGTTCAATTTCTAGATATGATCAATTGTTGGCTAATCACAATAAGAGGCTTTAATGCAATTTCGTACTGATCCAAACAAGTCAAAACACAGTACACAAAATGTATGATATTTACTCAGCCTAATTACACATGCAAGTTGGACTATCTCGTGACAAAAGCGCACAATTTCAGATAATTTGGTATTAAGAAGCCTCTTATCTGCTTAAAAAACAGATTAGTAAAATCAGTTACGACTGGTCATAGATTAAACAGATGATGTTTGATTGCTATGCCAAATGCAGTTAAGTCAGTGCTGAGTCCTTTTCTATCTATTCCTATATTAAAGTTTGCTGTTCTGTATCTGCATTTCCACATAAAACTGTCATAGGTACCTCTGTGACTTGAACTCTTTCATGATGTCTAGAAACTTGTTGTATATTCCAGGATCATTCCCAAACCGTATTTTGACTTGGTCCAGATATGACAAGGCATCTTCAACCTGAGCACAGAAGCAAAACACACAGACTCAATGCAGCACCAACCAACATCACACTCTCGCCTGAATATAAAGAAAACCATCTCACAGATACATTGTGCTGCTTGCGGTGCAAATACAGAAGAAATGGAAATCCAGTCCTCAAAAAAACTCCAACAGGACAGCAGCTTGATAACGTATCTGTTATCTAAGCTTCATAGCTAATAATGTCCCCATGCACGATTAACTTACAGAGGCAAATACTATCGATTTCCAAGTGTCTTGGAGGGGCAACAACCCGACAAATTTGCATTGCAGCATTTTCTCGATTTCATTTGTACAAAAATAGCACATGAACCGCTAACGCTCGGTGTCCCCACTGACTAGTGAAGTGTTGTTATACCAACAAATACACTAGCTACTGCCAGTACAAATAAATAAATAAATAATCGAGTGTATACAAAAAAACATGAAGGCGCTTTGATTCGTTGGAACATAGCTTTAATCACAACCTCCATGCGACGATGAAGACAGAGAAAACAGTTTGTCCACACAAAGCCTTGTCACAAATACTCTGAAGAGAACAACTGGGGAGGGTTAGCTTAGGATAGCTAATGTTAGCCAACAACCAGCGATTTAACAATAACTCCACAGCACCACCGACTCGGATACAATTTAATACAAGCTGAATACGTGTAGTTGGCTGTTACGGCTGATAACTAGTCAACAGTGGCGCGCTGGCTAATGTGAAAATCATTCATTGTGAAATAGCTACTACAATAACAAAGAAAATTTCTCAGTGAGGCTGCTCAACTGAACTAGCCGCTCTTAGCTAACCAGGCTTGTGTCCTCCACTTTGTTCAGGGTGGCTGAAAAACGAACAAGGAGGAACTTCCAACAACCGATGTCGGAGTTAATGTTAGCCCACCGCGGCTATTACTGACACCGTGGAGAAGAAACTACCGTTAGCCGTGTCTCGACAGTCACCGGGCCAGCTCATTTATCAAATCTTCCGTATAAATCTAACCTTACATGTCACTGCGTTCAGCTGTCAAGCAATTAATTACTTTTAATAGGCCAGCGAGCTAACAAACGCTAGCCAGCCATTCTTTTCTCACTACACTCCGGGTTGTAAGAGAAGAGAAAAGGAAAGCCGCAAATCCCATGCCATGATCTGACGAACAAAATGGTTCTGACTCTGTGAGGGACTTTTCCCTTTCTCGTATTCGCTTGTCTTACCTTCAGTTTTTGGAAGTGCTGCTGTTGCACTTGCTTTTGTGTCACAACGTAAGGCTTGTCTTGAATTTGGTTTATTTGCTTCGCGGTGCTGTGCGCCTGAATCTTCGCCATTATCCCGGCGACAGGAGGCTTTGAGCCACTACCACAACTTGGAGAAGGGAGCTTCGGTGTATCTCTTAGTTGTTGGCTAGCCGACAAATCTTCCTCTCGGTCGGGAAGCCAGCCTGCCAGCGACGTCTGCCTAGCTGGACAGTCTCCGCACAACGCAAAGGACGGAAAATCCACCAGAGTGCAAGCCGATGACAGGCAAGCTGCTACTCGCTACCACTTTGATCAAACATCATTATCGCTTTAAGGAATAACTAATAGCAAGCTCCGACAAGACGAACCATCGGAAAACAAGCTTGGGGGACAATGGTTGCCGTTTATCTTATTTAAAATAACTATCGCCTGTCTCTTTAAATTCGGCGGCAGCGGTCCGTCTTGGCGTCCGGAAGCCCGAGTACGGGTGGAAAAAAAATGAACTGCGCAGCCGCATAGAGGCGGAGCCGAGTTCACAAGAGATTCAGATTGTTCCACACCCCCTTCACTGCTACAAAGAAACAATGTTACTTATGGGGGAAAAAAACAGATAGATACTAAGTTCGTTTTAGACACAATCACAAGACCAATGAAGTTAGCAGCCTTAGCGAGACAAGACAAAACTGGGGTAGTTAGTCTGTACATTCACACCCAGGCGAGGTATCGGCAGGGAAATGCAGCACTGATTCAGCATGTACAGCACAGAGCTGAGGCGGTGTTGAACAACTTTACACCGCATTACTGAGCACATTTCAAGGAGGACGATACCACACATATTTGGTTGTAAAATTATTTATTGATGACTGACTTACATAAACCATAAACACAGCAATTAAATGAAACATAAGCTTAGATCAGAAAACTGTCAAAGATCAACTGTGACTATTATCCTTAAACAGCAAATTTTTGCATTTCCTGGCTACTGCGATCTGGTTACTCTTTCACTGAAAGATGGCTGATCTCCCTCACTGCTTTGAAACTTCCAGGAGACTTTGTTCTGACTTCATGTGCATTCAGTAGGAGGCCTTGGCAGCTAGTTTCCATCGTTGTAACCACTGTTGAAGAGTCAGCCCTCCTTTACTGATCTCAGGTAGGACATGCTGGGCTGGCTGATCCCACCTAAATGTATGAACACAAATTAGAAAGTACTGTCCAACAAGATTGACCATTACATCTAACTAAAGGTGGCTAAATCCAAATAATACAAGTTTTATTATTCACAGTTAGAAAAACAAAATAGACACTTCAAGTGAAGCAATACATGTAGAAAAATATGTATGCCCTGAAACCTAAACAATAGAGAGGCTTGAGATTACATACTGCAAAACTACTTATGTGTTTAGAGTTATATCCAGTGGTTTGCAAAAGGTCATCTTTCAGAAACAGTTTGACTCACCAAAAAGAGATGGTAGATTTGACTTGGCTCCCATACGAAAGGCCCTGTGAGCAATGCTGGGTGAGATCTCTGGCCCTCGGGACCAGAGACTTCAGAAGTTTCTGATCCTCCTCCACAACTCTCAAGAGCAAAGCTGAAAAGTAACGTGAAGAGGAACAGAGATGAGACAGCAGTTTTGTTGTTGCTAAGACTGATTGTAAGCTTGAAAATGTTACTAATTTTTTCACTTGTTGCTAGCCCTTTTGAGAATGATAAAGCTTCACCGTCAGTGCTTTCCCTCTGATTACCTTTTTGATCAGGTGCATGCAGTGACTCTGCTTGTTTCTGCAGTTTCTGTAGAGTTGTCGAGTGGAGCTTCAGTAACTGACAGAGAAAACGCAACTCAAGGTGTTCGGCGCACGCCTGGGAACACAACTGCTCTGGAGCCTGAAGTGGCAGGGGGAAAATTAGTTTAAGGATTGTCAATGTAAGAGAGAGGCAACAGAGAAGAGACTACATTAAAATGTAACACTTTGCAAAGGTTCAAAGTCACTACAAGTGACTGATTTATTAGATATCACTGAAAAGCAAATTACAGGACTGTTGTCTCATACTTCTGTGCAGTAAAATTACTTTTCATGGAATCCTTATTTTAATTACAACACAGAACAAAAAGGCAATGTAGTAGATTATGTTTTTTGAGGTTTTAGAGATTGAAGCATGATATGCATTGCTGACACTCACTCTGTACAATGGGAATGCCATGCTTTGACACAAGCTGTGGAATGAGGAGGACTGTAAACGATAGATGGACAACCAAGATGCTGGGATTCTTTGCATTCTGAAACAATAAGAAATAAATCAAATGATCACTAAACATCTGATGTAGACCTTGTTTTTGCTCATGGTGCACAGAAACAGTAAAGTGGTGAAGTCCACAGCTTCTGGAGCCATGTGTCTGTGTTGGATGAGGATCAAATCCTGCCAACATTTTTCTATCCTGTGTCTCTCCTATTGTTTCCCTCTCTGCTTTCAAACCAGTGCCCAAAATTAACTATGTGCCTAACCTGCCAAGGGCTGATAAATTAAACAAAATTATCTGCCAAGAATAATTTTAATCAGACAAAAATGTGATTATTTTCACTGACATGTTACCTTATACATTTTCAGTGTAATAGGACACAGAATAAAAAAAAAAACACTGTTAACTTCAAACCTGCAAACACTTCCACAATGAATCAAGGTTGTAATTCATGGAGTGAAACAGAACTAAATACAACGGAGGTTTTCAAATCTTTTCTTCCAATAACAGTTACTAAACCATGTGGTGAGTGACCCTTATTGCTTTATCAGCCAAAGACACATTTTCTGGCATTCAGAGCTTGGCAGAAGTTAATATCAGCCTCTGTTGCAAACTTGGTTACTAAACTGATCAGCAGAAGGACCAGAAGTAGAAAACTGTCTCTTACCCCTCAACAGTCCTACGGTCCAGAGCGAGGAGTGAAACCGTTCCAAACTGTCTGGCCTCCTGGGAAACGGAGTTCCGCAGATTGTTGGCTGCAGCGATGACTTCACCAAACTGTGGCACCAGCTTGCCCTGGACAAATTCTTCTAACTGAAAACAGAAAACCAGACAGGGGGCAAAAGCTGTAAACAGATATTCAGATGTTTGCTTCATTGTGGCACAAAATTTTTTAACTTGTGTTGAACAAAAAACAAAATCTTTATGATTTTAGCTGTGGCCACTGCTTCAACAATGTGGACAGTGCTTCAGCGTCTAGATCCCAGATTGGCTGAACAAAGAAGAATTAGAATTACTAGCCAATTCCAATGAGGTTTTTTGTTGGTGCTGAAGGATGTGAAGAGCTGAATATTTCTAAAGTGCCACTAAAGTATTAGAGTTTTGTAGAGGTGCAATTACTATGAGTAGTACAAGAAGCATAAATGTCATTACATGTGGAAAGCACATCTGTGGTTCTAGTGTGTTTATCCACACAAAAGGCATTAACCAAGCCTTTGAAATAATCTCCCTAAGATGTTATAGACTGACAAAGGACATCCAAACCTCTCTGTGCATACGGATCAGCTCCATCTTGGCCATGGAGTTCCCCTTAATCAGACCCCTGATCTGCTCCTGTCTGTCAACCTGGGGAGACAGAGCAGCAAAATAACTCACATTTATTGATATTCTATAATTCAGCTATAGTGGCGGCTTGGCATATCATCTGCCTGAAGGTTTGGAGCCTCAGAGTGGTTCGTGTATGGCACAAAGGTGATAGTGTGTAAACAAGTCTTCTGGATATAAGATTTACCAAATGGAAAACTCCTAATAAATTTAACAAAATTGAGAAAATAAGAAGGGTATTGGCAATAGTTGTGAGAGGCTCCACAATGTCCCTCCACTCTCACCACAAGTTGTCTGAAGTCAAGGATGCTCTGCCATTGGCTGCGGAGCTTCCTGAGTGCCTCCTGTCGGCTCCTGGCTTGTTGGTCAAGTTGGAGACACTGCTCTCTGACATAGTCCCTGGCAGCTGCCTGCATCACACACTGCAGCTCCAGCTCAAACACTGACCTGAGAGAAATTCCGAGGGTGTAAGAAAAAACTATTTGCATACACAAACTTTTTAAGATAGAAAACTATTTAATTTGCCCAGACCTAATTAATCCTAATTAATCCTACTAATTAATTACTACAGGAAATACACTGCTTAATAGAATTGACCAAATACCAGAATAGACCTCTTAAAATTTCACAAAACCCCATAAATTGTGGGTGCCACATCAAATAAACCCTGTAGTTGAGAAAGATCAGCAGCCAGACAGGACTTACAGGGCCAGGGCATTGTTATGAAGCTCGTCCCCCAGGCCTGACACCCCCTGCTCGATCTCGTTCTTGTGGGCCTGCAGCTGGTTCCGGAGCTGCTGGACCCTACAGCGGGTCTGGGCCAGCTCAATGAAAGTCTGCTCCACCTCCAACCACGCAGACTGGAACAAAACACACACAATTCCACAAATACACCTTGTCACTCATACATGTTGAGGGATGCATGGGCATGAATATGATGTGTGTGTGTACATGTATATGCAAAGTACCTGTAGTAGGTGCTTGACAGGTGGCAACTCATCATTGTCCTCTCTTGAGACATCCAGCAGGTGATTGTTTTCATAGCGCAACCTGCGATAAAAAGGCCAGACAAACTCTCAGCTTGGAAACTTCTAGATCTATCAGAAACTTACTTAGCTTTGGTAGAATTAGGTAGACAAACAAAAGATAGCTATGGTAATAGTGTTTTCAATACCGTAGAGCTGTCATATCCTGTGCCACATCAAGAGAGGCAAGCTTCTCCTCTAGTTCCCTCTGTTGTCTGGAGGCTAAATGCTGCAAGGCTGACTGGACTTGGTTTGGAGGATAGCTGCCCAACATGTCCTAATGACATGACAAACAAAGACATTTTAATCTAGTGTTTATATTCAAGGAGGGCATATGAGCTAGGAGCAAAATAAACAGTGTCATGGTAAAATCCAAACAAAATGTACCAACCTCAACAGCACTTAACCAATACTGAAATACTGCAGTCCTCTGTTCATGGGTCATACTGAGAGAGAAAGAGACGGGGGGAGGGGCAAACAGACAGACAGAGAGAGAGAGAGGGAGAGAAGTAGCGGTGAATTTTTACAAAAAGTTGACAATATTCAGAAAATAAATGTAGTTTCTTAAAGGAAAGGAAAGGCTTTAGCACAGTCCAATGGTCATGTAAGCCTTAAGAAATACAGCTTCTTTTCCAAAACAAGAAAATCTCAGAGCATAACCATGCATGAAAACAGTCTGCAAGTGTTACCTATGGCTTCCTTCCCTGGTAAACAAACTTGCTGAGAGCACAACTCGTGGTGTAGATTTAACCAGAAGAGCAGATTTATAGAAAGGAAGTCATAACAGCCCGACAGGAAGCATGGTTTCCCACCATTTTTTTCTTAAGTAGAACAAGTACACGTGTCTGACTGTATTGTGAGCCTTCCACTTTCAAAAGAGGACATATGATTTATGAAGGCTTTAATGATTCCCCCACTGGATTGTGTCAGGTGGGAAAGATGCAGCATTGTGGTACGCTTCAGCACTGAATCGATTGGTGAAATTTTGCTCGGCACAATTATAAATAATAGCAGACAATGTTTTAATTAGGTCTTGGTTCAAAAAGGGCAAACCTATGCTCAAAGTAGTGTATTCACTGCAGTTCTTACTGTGTGGCAGCAGAGGGCGTTGTCCTCAGTTCACTCTCTTGTAAAGACTGGAAGAAGAGGACCCTTTCATCACATAGCTCTCTCACTGCTCGCTGATGGGGGAAGCACACAAAACACAAAACAGGATGATTTGCTAGAACCTGTAGCTGTCTTGGCACCTTAAGCATTATTACTCAGATTTGTGTGAATAAGTGCTGATCTGTACCCAACTAATTTATGGCTGAGCAGGTTACCTTGGCTGTAAGAGTCATATTTTGAAAAAACTAATCCGCTCTCACTGTCATTATTCTGATATGCCAAATACCAGGCCAACAGACCATGGTGGATTTGTGCTGTCCTTACCAGAACCTGTGGCTCTGCTGCAACTTTGGAGCCGAGGCAGTCGGTATCACTGCTGCTTGATGGCTTATTCTCAAACAACACTTCAATCTCTGCCTTCCTGTAACACACAGCACAATACCCATTATTTTTCAGATTCAGAGCTACTAAGTGATTAATGTGTGTGCTCTCTAGTTGTCTGCCTTACTTGGCTAATTGTTCCAGAGCCTCGCAGTGCCCACTGATCTTGCACGTGTCATCAGAAAGCACCTTGCGGTCCATAATGCAGCGCTGCCTGAAGGCCTGCAGCAGCAGCTCCCTGCGCTGGCTCTCCTCCACTTGGGCCCAGGTGCGGCTGATGGACTGCTCTGTTCATAGATAGTAGAAAACAACAGTGTGAGGAATTTTTTTTTTTTTTTTTAAAGAGTAATTTTTGGCGTTTCTGCTTTATTAGATGGCCCCATCTAATAAGGCAGACAGGGCCCCCAACAACATAAATAATACATAGAAGATTATATCAAAGATATATTGCATAAGAATCAAGTCATAGTTCACGCAGCCAGTCATTAAGTAACACAAGTTTGATCTTGGCTGTTCCATTGTGCCAATTTAAAAACAGCCCTTCAAGGCTGGGCAATATGGTTCAAGCTCAGGTTCAATCATCATGATTTCTTTAACTGAATAACTCAATATCAAAGTTGTCATTATATTGCAGGGATGACTGCAGACCTCTTTCACAGCAGTCAGAGGTGTTACTAATGACATTAATTAAGGTTCTGTTTCATTTAGGTGGAAGAGAGCCAGGGCCCTGGTGTTGTTCGTGCTGGCTCAGTGGAAAGACACCTTGGAGTGCAATCTTACTGTAATTACTATCACCTGTGTTTATCAAGCTATTTCATAACATATTTCATGACTGCTGTGAAAAGGTCTATTGTTGCTTTCATAAGATATTTACACACAAAATTTTTGATAAACAGTCTTCAGTAATGTGACTTTGATGACCAAACAGGCAGAGGCAAATATTAGAACAGCTGCATCTCTTTACTGTAATGCAGCCTCTAAAACCTTATACCAGATCATGATAATACAATATCTAAATCCCAGATAGTATCTAGCCTCATATCACTGTATCAATGTAACAATAACAAAATATTTCCTAGCCCTAGCTGACACTGACCACCACTTTAGGTATGTATAAAACACTAGAATTGTGAGTACCAACTTTGGATACTTTCTGTTTGAAATTAAACAAATCTGCCAGCAATGAAGTCCAAGTTTATTATCACTCTTCTCACAGCCATTCACAACATTTGCTGTTGAGCTCAACTTCACCTGTGATGGGCATAGCAGAATTTTGCTGTACAACACCGACAACAGCTCACAGCAATTCAGTTTTCCTCCAGTGCATCTTTGGCTTCAAATGAACATTGCCACAGTGCAAGTAAAACATCAGACTAAGGTGTTATTATATTTTATTGTACTTTATTTGCTGGTGGTGACCCCCTGCTTCTCTAACTTCACAATGTATGACATTTTGAGTATCAAATTGATTTGACAGAATACATACATACATACATGCATACATACATAAATAGTTTACTTAATAAATAACTTAGTTAACTTAAGTGGTCTGGTTCTGATTTTTCTCTTTTCTTGATAATTAAAATTGCCTTACTTGACATCTTGCTTATTTTAATTTATTTCTCAACATTCAAAACAAGTCAAGGCAGCTCTGGTCTTTGTTTTTTCCTCTTAAGATGGTTTCTTCTTGGTTACTACAGCAAATGGCATCAACAAATGATACTAACTAAACAAGAATATTATTGCCTTGCCAACTAGGCAGAGACTAATAATCAAAAACTATGAAGATATGTTTATACACTCAGCAATCACTCTCCACCCCCCACTTCCCCCACCCAGACAAACCCTTTGTCACTGCATGCATACTAAAAAAAAACACTAATAATGGATATCAGTGACTAATCATTCCCTACAGTCTTCACAAATGCATTTCAAGACCGGCCAAAAATGTCACTGTGCATTTCTCTGTGGATGATGAATAAAGTGATGAACCAACCTTCTGTGGCCAACTGTTCCTCTGTTCCACTGATCTGAGAGTCCAGGTGACTGATCTCAGCTCTCAGCTGCTCTATCTTCTCCTGGAGCTCTCTCCGCTTAGCAGCCTCACTCTGGCCCTCAGCCTGCTTCAACTGAGCATGCACAGACACAGAGAGACAGAAACACAGATCATTATGTCACTGAGTTGAAAGCTAGAAATAGAAATTACATACTCCATAGCATTGGTGTGAGCACCCAAGATCAATTCATCCAAACAGACAAATTCAGGTTTATAAATCTACTGTATGACACTGAGCAGGTTGATCCAGTGTCTTGTTAAAAAGCAAATCTGAGACTAGACAAATGAACACATAATAAAATAAATAATTGGATAGGGAAAATAAGTTGTACCTCTTTGTCTTGAAGCACCTTGTACCTTCACGATCGTAATGTCAAGGAAACTACAGATATGCTAAAACAAAAAGTGTTCATAATGGTAAACAAAAATCATTATTACACACATATGGCAAGATGCCAGTTAAATGCGAGTCTTACTGTTGACCTTGCCTATGATTAGGGCTATGCGATATGACCCAAATCTCATTTCCCAGTATGTCATTTCATATCCTGATAACGATATATATATATATATATATCATGATTTAGCAAATTTCCAGTAAATTACACAACACACATATTACATTTTTAATTATATACATGACAAGTGAAATGTACTTAATCATATTTTTAATTCTTTAACTTTTCAATTCAACAGTAAATAAAATATATGTAAAATAGAAGTGTAATGATGAAAGGAGTCTACTGGTCATCTGTACATTCTTGCCAATGCTGGCACATTGTTTCCAAGGCAACAACAGTGCCCTGAATGTGCCATTTGGTGTGACACTTTTCCAGTCAGTTACCTAGCCCATTTACTTTCCCGTCAAACAACCACGGCAGGTTTGTGTGGTTCCTGCTCGTCTCCAGAGCTGCTCCTGCATGTCGGGCCATGCTTGACCGCTTAGGTCCGCTAGACTTTTTGGCACAACCTCCATGTTTTGTGCTGGTTGATAAAGACAACATGATGCCTATTGTCATGTCTCATCAACCGGCTGAGGAGGTTTGCATATGTGTTCTGATGTTGCCAGCTCATCTCCAAATTCTACAGACTACAAGGAATCACTAAATTCACAGTGAGAGATAAGTCAGAGCATTGCTTTGGAGTGAAAGTTTTGTCTCAGTGGATGCAGCCATGACTTCTGCTGTTTTTATCTGAGCTTCATTAGCCAAGAGTTAATGAAATGACGCTGCCCTCTGAGTTTTAGTGATCGGTGAAGTGTGACACTCAGGACAAACATGACGGGGTAGCTGCCGCCACACTTCCACAAAGGATTTAAATACAGCTGTGATATTACTTATGTTCTGCAGTTTGTTTATGATGCCTCTGTTCATGCGTGCAGTGCAGAGGAACGCTGAGCATCGTCCAAACTACAGAAGATAAACTCCTGTGATAAATTACCCGGACGAGTTGATTTGTGACACAACGAAATAAACGATAGAGCAAAACATGGAATGACAGATGCTTTTCTACCATCACACGATATATGTCGTCATATCGCACCGCCCTACCTGTGATATACTCTGAGAGCCCTATCAGTGGCGGTGCTTCTGCTGTTGAGTCAACATAACTGGAGAGAAAAATGCCAGCGGATTTGTGATCCTCATGCAAACAAGATGCCCAGAGTCAGAAAGGATACCACTGAAGATTTCCACGCATGATCCTGACATTCCTGCATGAACACACACACACACACAGGGAGGGAGAGAGAGAAAGAGAGAGACATTAACCCTCATGCAACCACAAGATTTCGCACCCACTCGTGTCCAACTGTGTGAGTGAGTCAGATCAGACACCAATTACAGAAGAGTGAAAACGAACGCCCATTTGATTCAAGATCTTAATTTTTTAAGTAATTAGACATTTTAATCACTTGAAAAAATAAATATATTATATTACAATTACTGCGTATTTAGTAATAATTATTAAAAAAATGTCCGAAAGTAATTGATTTTTTTTTTTTAAATGGAAAAACTTCACACAGACACCAAATGGCACCCTCCATGATTATGTGTCACCTGAGCCACTGTCTCAAGATTCATTTTATCAAGGAGCAAAGGTGGAGTTTGTTGCTTTTGACTGTCATATATGATATGTTAAAACATATTTATCCCATCACTTCAAATGAGGGAAGAAACCTGAAACACTGGTATGGATTTAATGGAGACAAATCGATCATCAAAGCATCAAGCATCAAAGATATAAACATAAAGATGTGAATAAGAGTATAGAGCCCAGCTGGTCGCTTGAGGGTTAAAGAACCACAATGCAATATTTACCATGTGACCATCACGTAGGTGTGCAGAGCGGCTGGGATTTATGTCACCAAATCATATGCCTATAGTGATGTACAATCTCATGACATATGTCCAAGCAAGGCAGACTTCACTGTGACATTAAAACCTTCCATTTATCTAGTTAGGAGCAGGCAGAGTGACACTAACCTCTCCTGAAAAACATGCTGGATGACATATTTCCATATCGACTTCCCTGCCCCGACACACATCCTGCAAAGGAAACAACGGACATTAACGCTGCGAAATAACAGAAGAAGGGGCAGAGGTTTTGACTGTGATAGTCAAGGATGGAGGCAAGATAACACTTACGTTTTTAAATAGTTGTCATTTGGGAGACTCTGCGGAGGCAAGTTGAATTCCTCCGTTGCCCACCGCTTCAGCTCCCGCACCAGACTGCCCTGCGCCATCCTGACTAATGAAACACCAAATGGAGTTAGCTTGTAGCAGCAGCCTAGCAACGCCCACAGGCAGTGTGAGTTTAAGTGTCAGCTAGCGAGTTAGTTCAGTTACCACCGGACTGTTGACTTTGGACTTACATGCTGCTTTTGTGGGAAACGTGTCTCTGTCTTGTGTTTTCTTTGCGTACCGCTGGAGACCGAATTAGGGAGACGTCTAATTAAACTGAAAATACCATTGTTGTTATGAGAAATTTTCAAACGGAATTTTCCAACTTCCCGCTCCCTACAATATCCGGTCACACGCTTCCGCTGAGCGGCCGAGGCAACTAGCGCCCCTAGTGGTCACTTTCCACTAGTGGGGGAAAAAAATCACATTTCATTTTCCCCGACACAAAATAATATCTCAAAGCTAATCACATACGCTGAGTCATAATAACCCTTTCAAATAGCTATGGTTAAAATCACGAGTGCAATTGGGGTTTTTTTGTTTTGTTTTGTGCTTGTTTTTTTTTTTTTTGTTTTTTTTAAACAATAAAACATCTGAAAATCCTCATGGCCAGCACCAGCAGCCTGCAAATAATAAGTGCTGTATGATAAAAAATGAATTTGCATCTTAAGCATGGGCATATTAATTGCCCCCAGAGTGCTGCAGGATTAATCCTTTAGAATAAATCAGGCATACAGGACACACAAATCAGTCAACCGAACACAGGTTCCTCAGTTCCAACAACTTTAATTATTTTCCTACATAGAATCAACCATGTAGTGGATGTCTATATGCACAGCATTAGACCATGTCTGTCCGCAGGAGCACAATATAGTGCGTTACTTGAGCCGACCTACACTCAGTGTAGTCTTCTAAAGGTTACAGTAAACATGCTGCACGTACAGTGGAGAACTTTGAGATTACCGGTATGTAATGGCATTTTTTTAAGAATATGTTAAGTCCATGATAATTGGCAATTATATTCATCCTTGCCCTGTTTTATCATGTTACAAATAACTTAGACCTGAGTGTAACAAAAAGGAAAATGCCAGCTCCACATTTCAAAACCCACAATAATGAAAATGGTATTATAATATAATTTAAGTAAGGCTTATGATTTCTTATATATAGTGTATACAAAAATGAAAAAGCAAATGGAAATCAGTCCACACATACATTTGAAAAAAAAAAAAAATGAAATACATTCATAAACAAGGCCACACAAGTCAAAAATAATCCCCAAAAAGTTTATGTTGTTAGCATGAAAAAGTAAACTTGCTGAGTGGATGTTCTCGCTGCCATTTTATTTAAAAAATGTCAGGAGATTTCTTTGATTGTATGTCTTTAGCACCATTTTGATGATTGAGCCGTCCAATGCTGATGCTGGCACCTACTTGGTTAGTAGTGCCCACTGTTAGAGTCTTTTACTTGTTCAAAGTTACCGTATCCTGGTGAAGAGATTTAAAACAGATACAGATTCCTGAAACAAAAGTGTAAAAAGCATGGTTAATTATTTTGCACATATTCAAAATGTTCAGTGACAATTGTTTCCTACATCAATAGGTTTCTCACCTTTGTTGACCGTGTTTTACTGAATACGTTCCAGAAGCGTAGGGTCTCGTCTCCGGCCCCAGTGACGATCGCCTCACCGTCAGGAGACATAGCCTAAACAAATAAATAAATAAAAAGATGCAACTCATGAGGCGGCAAATTGTTATGGAACACCCTAACTATGAAAAGCAAGGGAGAGAGACATTGGCATGCCATGACAAGCACCAAAAATCACAACCATGTCCACAAGTATGCCTACAGGTGTTTCCTTCAAACAAAGCATACACACACACACACACACACTGACCAGGTAGAGAACTCTGTAGGAGTGTCCTGTGAGCTTGGCCACCTGAGTGAGGGCTGGATATTTCCACACCAGGATCTGGTTCTGAGAATAGCCATGGGTGCTTACCTGGAGGACGAGGAGAAGGAGACATCATCAGCATTGTAATTAAAAGGTGTTAAGTGTAGCATTTTAACAGCAATGAATCATTGCCACATTGATTTTTAGACATCATCCTAATTACTGTAAACAAATGAGACCATCACTGGCAAAACTGACAGCTCTACCAGCCTCTACGGTGGGTCTGACAGTGTGTGACCAGCACAAACAGGAAGAGGACACAGCTCTTCTTATCCTGTTCAATAAAAAACAAAAAACTTGACTGAAGATGCAACATTCCCTGTCTGACAGGATATGGCAGGGTTTGTGGAAAACAACAACACTGAGAGACAATGACACAAAAAGAGTGGCATGAGATAAAGTCTATTAATTGTACTGACAATGGTCTCGTCTGTTTATAGTAATTATGCAAAGGTATCACACTTCATCTAACAACAATGAATTGCTGCTTAAAAGTACGGCATGTAACACATTTAACACTATCTCCTTATCTTCAAAGTGTTATCATCATAGCAAACATCACCATTGTTGTAACTCTACAGACCACAGCAGCACATCAGCTGTCAGGGCTGTGTGTGCTGAGTCACTCACCAGCTCGTTAGCATGCTTGGACCAGGCCAGGTTGCAGACCTGAGAGCCCGTGTCCATGCACTGCAGAGGCTGTGAGGTCAGGGTGTTCCAGAAACGAATGCAGCGGTCGGCGGTGCCACCCCCAGATGCCAGCAGGCCGTGCTGATGGGGCGACCAGGCAATGGCCTTGACGGCAGCCAGGTGGTCTGTGTATGTCTGCACCGGGCTCAGCGCAGAGTGGTTCCACACCAGCAGCTGAGATGGCAAATAATGACAGAAGGGAAAGTTCAGAAGCAAGACAGAGGTGTAGTGGCACTTCCAGCGCAAATAAATTGCTTGTTGCATTAACAAATGACACACAGACACACAAACACACACAAATGACAAATTAAATGTCATTGGTCTCCATGTTGCGGGTAAATGAATACATTTCCATGCATGCAAGTTAACACTTAGACTGGATTTGGAGTTTTATGACAAAACTCTTTCCCTTATAAGCCTTTAAAAACACTGGGATATGAGCTCCCAAAAAGGCCCAGAATGAACAAAATAAAGTCATTTGGAATTGCCTAAAATGTGAAAGGTGTGAATTTATTCCAGTTGTGCTACAGTTAACACCCTGATTGAAACATGTTTCTGCATGTAACATATAGCCTATTCAGGGTTCATCTCTGCTGTTGCACCTTAATCGTTTTGCCCTTACTCTCTGGAAAACACAATGAAAACACTGTTTTCATTTCAGGCCGTTTTTTTTTTTTTTTTTGATTCAACTCTCCTCCTCACTCTTGAATACAATGAATGAATACACTAGCAAAGAGGCAGCTTTAATAAAAATAACTACCTTGTTGTCATTGCCTCCAGAGGCCAGCAGCTGATGGTCAGTGCTCCACTTCAGGCCGCACACTTCCTGCCTGTGTCCCTGCAGCCGTCTCTCTGATTGCAGCGGAGGCGTCCGCACGTCTCTCTGCAGAATCATACGGTCACGGCTGCCAGAAGACAGCTGGTCTGCATTCCATGCTAGAGCTCCTGCAGAGAGACAGAGTAATGCTGACCGACTGTTTCTGGATCCTTTTTCTCTTGCTGTGACGTGAGCATTCCCTTAAAAGCACATTATAATCCATGTACTATGCTTTAGCACTGCAAACTTTCTCACCAACTCTGGCTGTGTGCCCCTCCAGAGCAAAGAGTTTCTTCCCAGCACCAGCGTCCCAGATCTGTACGTAGCCTTTGTGCGTCCCCACTGCAACCAGGTTGCCCTGATAATATGCAGAATCCTCTCACTCAAGCCAAACTCAACCAACCAAGTTTTATAAAGGAAGTGGTTAGGAAGTTAAGCACAGCACAGAAACGATACTCACCCTTTCTGACCAACCAACAGATGTGACTGAGTCTCCCTCCACTGATAAATCACACAGTCTTGTTACCTGGGAAAAAACACAGCCTAGCAAATGAGTCCCTGAGGCACAGCAAAGTACTGAATGACTTCAATAAATATACATATCATGCAAGAGAATATCATGTTCCACTGGTAATATGTTTATCTGAGAAGCCACACGCACACACTCAACAGTACCTGGCTGGTACAGGCACTCCAGAGGTAAACACAGGTACCCAGTCCAACACTGAGCACGTTGAGGGAGGACCAGTCCACCAAATTGAGGTAAAAGTCATCCTGCAGCTCTGGAGCATCCAGAACCTTAAAGGGGATCTTGGAGATCTTACGAGTTGGCTTCCGAGGTGAACGCAGCAATTTCTGACTGGAAGAGGAAAGATCGGGTATTGTGAAATCTTCATGTCAAAAAGTATGTCTATTCTCACAACTGATCTATAGTATCAACAACAAGGGAGTGTTTTAAACAAAATTCAAAATTTTGCTTTTACCTCTTGCTGCTGACAGGAGATAGAGAGTAGGGAGAGATGGCGTTGCTGTCGTCTGGCGAAGACCTCTTGGCACAAAGAGAGTACTGCAAAGACAAAAAGCAATATACCTTCTGAAAATGTGACAAAACCTACATAAGAAAACTTTTAACAGATCAGGGTCAAACCACCCTCTCAATGAGGATTTTGACCATATATCTCTGACTTTTGTGATTGCAGCTAAAGAAAGCAACATGTTAGGAGTGTGTGAGGAAATGTCCCTACAGTAAAGAGGCTCCTCTTTTCAGGGGTAGAGGGCTGCAGTCGCCTGTCCTCTGTTTGTGGGTCCTGCACCTTCTCAATGCCTGCGCCCAGCAGCTCATTCTTTAGCAAGGCGGAGTAGGCCAGCCCATCCACTACACACACAGGAAAAATAACAGAATTTGGTTGTTATTCTTTCAAAAAAAAAAAAAAAAAAGAGGCTTCAACAATAACATGCAATCAGTACAAATGGGATTTATGCATTCCTGTGTTATTAGTGATGATGAGGGAACAGAAAGGAATCCAAGCAGGCAAGTGGAGGGTAAATTTAATAGTGGAAGAGGGCCCAAAGGGCATGGGACTGGGGAAAGGGGCAGAGGAAAATCCCCTGTTCAACTCAGGTGACTTCAGGTAAGTTGTGCTTCACTTTCCATAACTTTAAATATTTAAATATGCATGTTTGTGCTGGATTGTAAAACTGTTACTCACCCTTGCTGTTGTCAGAGGAGGCATCCTTTGTTTTTCTGTTCTGACTTGGTGACTTCTCATTTTCCTGTTTTTCAAAATAAATAAATAAATAAAGATGTTGTTGGAAACCTGTACACAAAACATTCATGTTGTAACCAGCTTAAACACCTACCCACATACACATACACATACACACACACACACACACACTGTAACATTATAAAAGCAGAAACACCTCTCTCATGTACACGTCCTGCTTCTTTCACACACAAGCTCAGACACGTATTCACCCACAGTCCGTTCCTACATTTATTCTGTGGAAGTTGATATTCCAGTTGGCCCCCGCTCTAGTTGGGATGAATCGGTCTCCATGTTTACTAGGGGAGGACAGCGGGGAGCTGGTGGGTGTCAAACCTCGCACAACCTCTGTCATCTTCTGCACAAACAAAAAGGATCACCTAACATTTCAGTCTTCTTGAGCCTATGTTTATGAATCAGTCACTTTTAATCAACCAATACATGACTGAGCTTAAAGAAAAAAAAACAGTGGTGATGCACAAACTTTATTTTTTGTTACAGAAGATCTGAGTAGAAAACAAGGACTCACAATTGGACTGGAGTTGTCATTGTGAATGTTGATCTGTCTGAGGAGGCGACGTTCATACTCTGGGTCCATTCTGGGGGGATATTTGTTGGCTGGGATGCTGGAAAGATGCACAACAGAACAAAGACAAGGGTTATAGTCGTGTTGTTTAGCACACTGGGGCATCTAGTTACCTCTGTCTTATTGTTTTGGCTTCATTAATTTGGAGATAGTCATGCTATGTTAGTCTGCAACGTCAGTCTTCAACTAATGCAGAGTTGATGCGAACTAACATGCCAAACGTTTAGCTCACAAAAAGAGTCACATTTAATATAAAGTGACAATAAAACACGGGTTGTTTAACGAGCCAAACTGCCATTAGGTGTGTCAATGTTCATGCTGTCTCGGTTTAAAAGGTTACCAGTCTTGTGACTCCGAGTGTCGACCTGAAGCAAAGCTAAAGTGAGCTAACCATAACGTAAAGTAACAAGCTAACTTGGCTAACTAGCGGCTAGCCGTGTTTGCTAAAGACAGCGTACATACCGCAAACAAACCGGCGCCCTGAACACCACCAGGCAAGCCGCCAGACACCGCAAAAACACCCGGACTAGCACTTGCTGGAGATATCAAATGAAAACTGGTGATATGTTGAAGTTACCGACTGTCCCTTTGAGGTAATATGGGTATGGTGAGACAAAAATGACATTGCATTGTGGGACTTTGAGGAACCCCGGTGACGTATTCGTGTCAAATCAAAACACGGAAATGCCACATCTGCTGCCAAGGGGATACGGGTTTTTTTTTCACTTTGAAGAATAGGATATATATATATATTTATATATTTTAAATACATTTGTGTGAGCATTTTTCCTTATTGGTTGAGGGTTTGTTTAGGGTTAGGTTAAGAATACGGTTGTCTGTTAGGGAAAAGCAGTGGAGATTGAATGTAAGTCAATTAGACAGCTCCTCGCTTTGCTGGGGGAAAAAATCGCCAAATGGACTGACAGCACGTGT
>OMLB01009364.1:14388-31112 GCA_900302555.1 Myripristis jacobus | reverse complement strand
GAGGGTGGACCTGGAAATGACTCCTAATGGAAAAAGGGCTCCCTGTGCCGCCACTGCATCTGCTGCTCCAAGCACTTTCTCTGGGCCGATGGGCCAGCCTCAACTAGTTTCCAGCTCTCTTTATCTAAGCCTTTAATATGCTCTGGGCAGCCAGTAACAACCGCAAGCTGAGGTCAGGAGGCATGGGTGACTGAATGTGTATATATGTGTGTGTGTGTGTGTGTGTGTCTGCACATTGGAAGGTGGCAGAAAATAGTATCGATACCACCAGTTTGCAGGAAACAATAAAAGTATACTGTTGTGATATGAACACTAGACCACAAAGATGAAAGACAGAGCAAGATGGTGGGTGAATTGAAAATGAAAAAAAAAAAAAAAAAAAAGCAGGCACTGCTGGATAAAATTGTTGCGCCACTTGGGAAGCTGTGTATACTTTTTCAGTTTTCAAGACATTTTATCTGACTCCTGAGGCTCCCAGGCTTATTGTTCTCAAAGGATTTTTGTAGCTCTTCAATTACACTGGGAAATTCAGTGGGAGATAAAAGTAAGTACCAGAGCAGTCGGAGATTACAAGCTATACTTGTAGCTCCGTACAAGGCTACATTCTAAACTGCTGGGACTGTCTTGTAAACAAGCAGCTCTGGGAGGGTGACAGAGATGGTAGAATGGTGCCTCCCTTTGTGTCACTGTACCCTGGCCTGCAGGTATCTCCTAGTGATGGAGAGGGCTCTGGGAAACATTTATATCTCAAATCCACTTTATCGACCATGCCCCTGTCAGAGTGGGGCTTGCAGTGGTAGGGGGTTGGGAAGGCAGCGAGTGGCTCTTAGCTCACAAACTGACACTGGAGGAGCCGCCTGCACTCACTCTTTAGCGGTGAGTCTGGAACCTCTTTATGGTGATTGTTTTATCAGCGTTCCTGTCCCTCCCCTGGGAGGCTGGGGCCCAAGGAGGATGACCCTCATTTTCTGAAAGCAAAGTGTTCAGTATTGATCAGTAGGAATGGGCAGCCCGTGACATGGGTTAATTTACTGGACCCAGGAAGGTTCATTGTTTCCTGTCATTCCTGAACTCATCGCACTGACCTTTACCGCCCTGTCCTGCCACGCGCCGCGTGTGCACACATTGACTCACATGCACACACAGTCACACACAGATGCAACATACCAGTCAAACAACTCCACCGCTGCAAACCGCCTAGCCACAGAAAGACAGAGTTAGATGGACAGATAGAAACCAAAGAGAACCACTGCTCAAACAGAAAAAGCTGCATTTACAAAAATATTTCACATTGTTGCTCGTGCCACAACCTACCCATGCCCTGCATAATGGCATACACAAGAATTTAAACTGGAAAGGAAAAGCTATGCCTATATCTGTCTGTAAACAAAGGCCTACACTTGGCCAGTGCCTCATCTCACATTTGTTTGTGGATTGTTACAAATAAGACACAAATTTGAAATTGTCATGGAACAAATGTCTCTTTTTCATTTTTATTTTTTTTAATTTTTTTAAAAATTTTATTTGATAGTTACAGTAGAGAGACAGGAAAGGCAGTGGAGAGAGAGGGGATGACATGCAACAAAGGGCCTGCGCCAGATTCAAATCCAGGCTGCTGCAGTAAGGACACAGCTGATATGTGGTTCAGGCTCTAGCATGTGAACTACTGGGGAACCCGGATCGTAAATGTCATTATACTGTATGCATACATATATGGTTTCCCAAACATACATTAAAGCAGGTACTGGCTGAATATGTCATTCCCAGCCCAATCAACACGGGTGGAGAATTGAAAAGGGCTCAATATCTGGATGTTTTTAAGACATAATCAATATTAAATTCATAACTTCAGGGGTCAACAGGGGTCAAGGGAGTATGTATATGGGTGAAAGGCCAGTTCAGTTACACCAAAAGGTCAAAGCCATCATGAGAGGCCCCGTTACCAAACTTAATAGGGGCATGGCCTGACAACCAAATTGCAGGATATAGGGTTTACAGTACAGCAAGGAATGTCACATAGCAAAAAAAAAAAAGCCAAAATTTCATCGAGAAATTTAGTAAATATCAAGGTCATAATACTAAAGATACCCATTTTATTGTTTAAAACTTATGTAAAAAGTTTAAAACTTATGTAAAAAGATATGTAAAGTTTGCATCAGATTTTCCTGGACACAGCATAGTATAGAAAATGCAAATAACAAAACAAAACAAAAAAAAATAATAATGATAAAATGCAGTTCATAAAGTAGGTAAAACAATAAAGATAATACGCAGTGCATCAGTACACAAACTAGGTAAAAGAATGCAAAAGAAAAAAAAAACATACAATTTCAGCACAAAGGCAAAACAGTGCTTATCTCAATTTTAAGCAGGTTCTGTTGATGCAAAGTTCCAGGCTGGCATTTGCCACATTTGGTTAAGATGGGTGTAGCTTTATTTATTTTGCCCATTTTATGGAGGATTCACTCAGCCTGGGCTAGAGATTGGGAGGTAATAAATCCGTGAGGTGTCATCTCGCTCCCCTCCCCTTTGCCTGGCACTGCGAGTGTTACGCCACTTCTGATTAGCGCCGCCTTCCCCGCGCAGAAAGCCAGCAGACAGGAACAAACTGATTACTGCCCATCTTCAGGGGATTGGAGACACCCAACAGGAGGATTACATTAACATATTAACGGACGCCCCTCACCTGCAGCCCTCTCAATATCAATTCCATGGTCTTTTATTTTTTTGGGGGAGGGGGGTGTGCAGTGTATTTCATCTTCAGATGGAGAGCAAATAAATAAAGAAAGATAGTGATTCCCTCTCGCTCCCAGGGTGCGGTATCTGTCATTGATGATAGGTGAAGAGGAGAGGGGCGCCTTTGAAGTTTTTCGACATAAAAGGCGCAAATAAACGCAAACACATCCTTTCAGCTACTCACATGAAATTAGGACCTGCTGAAGATGGGGGTAGGAAGCTGGCCTCCGCAGCCACACCTAATCACTCTGACGGCAGCAAAGACTTCAGTCTCTGCTCTACTGGGAACATCGGAATTAAGAATGAGGGAAAAAAAGTTGAATAAGAGTGCTTTAATCTGCCTCAGCTACTTTTCCACTGTTTTTAACAATGTTCTGTCGACACAAAACAACAAACAATGAGCACAGAGAGAAAAGTTTGGCTGCCCTCTGAAATCAATATGAGGAAACTTTGAGTTGGTTGACAGAAGTGTGGATGAAGTTGACTCTGGCTGTGATATCCTCAGTCTTTGATATCTTCACTGTGGAAAAATCATGGCATGATCCTATGAATCAATTACAAGGGCGGATGGGATAGTCCTCCTATGAACCACCTCAGAGTACAGAGTACCAGCACAGACAGTGATAGTTATCAGAAGTGTAAGTGTGAGGGGGCTCTTTTCACATTATTATTTGAAGCACTGCTCCAGACAAAATGAGCTAACTGCCAAAGGAGATAAAGGGATTTAGAGATTCAAAAGAATAGAGATTTAAAAATTAATGGTGGAAAGGATTTGCCTTCATGTTTCTACAACTTGTAAGCAGAACATGACTTATAAAGAGTCAAGGAGACAAATTGCTTTTTAGAATAAAGTGATGGTGAAAGGGAAAAAACAAGCTGTGAATATTTAATGGGCACCACAGCCTCCTCACAAACAAATCAATATGGTGATAGTAAACATAGGGAGACTCAGAATGTGGCATGCAGGCCAGGAAGGGAAAGGAGGGGAGGACAGGTGTCAGCGGGCCTAGCCACAGAGTTTAGGTTTATCTTGACATTTGTGAAGGTTAAAAGATTGTAACTGTCTGTCTGTGTCAATCACTTTGCTCAAAGGTCACAGCTAGTCTATTTTTCATTAATTATACTCTCAGATGTCTTCCAAATGCCCACAGACCTCACAATCCCAACACCCCAGACAATGGCTGCTCAAAGTTTGAGGAATAATGCATAAATTTATAAGAAAACATTTTCACAAAGGTGCAAATGTGGTCACATCTGATTTCACCAAGTGAATAATCTTGGGTCTTTCTGACAAAAAAGAATCTTCTCCAAGTAAATAAAAGTTGAAGACTTGGTAATGTTTACCCAAGATACTTTTTTTGTTGTTTACATTTAACAACAAGATCACCATCGATTGAGAGTCATTATGTCCAACTATTTCTCTGTAAGGTCATATAATGGCTGAAACCATTTTAGAGTATCAGGTACACTCTGTGGTACAAACACTGGTCACTCATGGTCCTGTATTCCACAAAATCAAATACATGATTAGTCCATGAAGGCCAGAATGAAGTCAAATGCCTTTCATGGCCTCCAAAGTCAGCAGATCTTAGCATCTTCAAACTCGTTCTGGAGTTCTGGAGCATAGACTGCGAAGTAGATTTCTATTTCCTTCACCCCTCAAAGAACTGGACACTTTCACTCTTGAAGACTTGAAGAGGTGGACACTATAGTTTGCTCAACTTAATTCATGCCAAAATTGTGGTGCAAAGTACCAATCGATTCTTTTTTTTTTATTTTCAGCCACGGTGGAGCAAGAGAGTGGGAGTCACATTCTTAAACATCATGTTCTAAAACTGGATGTTAGTTGTCTTGCACACAAACAGATCAGGTGTGTATACAAACAAAGTTGTGTATGAAATAGGATAACATTTGATAGTGAAGTTGTCTATATGTCCACATCATCCTGACGTTTGTCTCTCGTCTTGTCTCTTGTTAGAGCCCAGGAAAAATTGCTCTGCATCCCTGCCTTAAACTGGCTGCCCCTGGCACAAGGAGGTTTTCCTGTCACCACTGGCTTCCATCTTACTACATCCAGGGAAGTGTTTTCAGTATCCATGAATGTGATGGGGTACTACTGGACAACTGTGTTTGCAGTGGCAGAAAAGCATCTGTTAACAGGGCTTTAATCTGCTTAAGTGTTGGCCAACTTTGCTAAGGCACATAGTGTGTACCTACAACACCCTAGGTTCAAATCTGGCCCCAGACTTTAGTCACCTGTCAATAACCAGACCAGAGCCATCCAGCAGGGCCCTCTGTCCTCTCCCTGTGGATCCACAAGATGTGGCCCTGCAGCACTGCATGTAGCATGTAGCATGCAACATGTAACATACCTGCAAATCAAGATAGACGGGCAGGTAGCCAGGCTGGCTCAAGGCACCTAAAAGCCACAGAAACTGGGCTGGCAGGTAGATTCGTCTGTGAACAGCAACTCAGCTAATGGGGAACACCAGTCGCCCATTTTCACTGGGATTACGATGACTGTCATCTTCCTCATTGCTTTATGCAAATGGCTGTACACCATTTTTAGGGGATGCTTCAGGTGCCAATAATATGGTTCCTGCAGTTTCTTCTGGATGGTGTCTTCTAGATTTGCCTACTTGCCTGCCATTTTGGCTCACCGTGTTAGTGGAAACTCAAAGGCTCAAGGTCTTGAGACCCATTGTCTGAAGGGAGCTCAGTAGCAGAAACCCCCACAAGTATTGCAAGTTTCCTCATGGGACTTAAGCCAAGGCTTTTGTATGGGGGGCAATTTAAGGGGACATGGCTGTCTGCCAAAGTGGACAGTATCTCACTGTAGCTTCAGCAAAGTGTTTGAGTCAGTGGGCCTTATCTTACACCTGGCGCAAAGTGTGGCGCCAGTGTCTTTGCTCGTTTCCAACCTGCGCAGTTGTCATTTTCCCATCCAGCGCAGTGTTCATTTTGTCAACAAAGATGGTGATGAAAAGTGTTCATAAACAACCTTTTTTCCCATGACAGAAATGAGATGAGATGAGCTAAAAAAAAAAAAAAAAAAGATTGTTGGCCATTGTTATCTTGGGGCAGTTGAAAGTGATTGTGGGATTGACCAACAAAAAACAGGTCTGAAATCAGTGGCGCAGTTCTCACTGTTATTTTTTGGGCTTGTTATCAAAATAGAACTGCGTGCCTGCAGGTGTGTGCCAACGTGTGAACAGTCCACTTGTCACGCCCACAAGGATGACTTTACGCACATAGGGATGACTTGTTAGGCACACAGGGATGCCTGCTTGACCTCAGGGAGCTGTTCCTGCTGTTTCTGCTGTTCCTGCTGTTCCTGCTGGTGCTGAAGATGATCTGCTCGTGTGCTGCCACTTCATGCACGAGCAGATCCATTGCCTCTACAGGGAAGTGTCCCTTCATACTTAGAAAATGCACCATTACAATATCAGTCTGCCAAGGTGCAAGCACGCATGGCTTTTAAACAGAATGGGAGATGGCATTCTGATTGGTTTACTGCTGTTTACTTCCTTAACAATTCTCGATTCTGGTTCTTTGAGGGGCAAAGCCAAAGCGGGTCACTTGTTTATTTCACGCGAAAATGTTCCTAAAAAAGAATAATAAAAAGAAAATGAATGTATTGTTACATACAGTGAGTTCAGTTTTGTTTCTGTCATTAATGATGAGTGATTTGATAATAAATCCATTCCTGTAGGCCACTGAAATGATAACAGAGCAAAACCAACTCATTTACAGTTTGTTTAGGGAGCTGCAACTCGTGGGTGTTAACAAGAGAGAAGTACGAATGTGCATGGTGCTTAGTGCACTTGCATAATTGCAACCAAACCAAATAACAAAACGTAACATAAATATACAAAACTCACACCCTTAGCTGATTGCTATGAGGTGCTGGCTGTTGTTAGCTCAGGAGCGACAGGGTTAGGGAGGCTGAGGGGGTGGGTGTGGGGCAGGAGAGGGAGACTGGCGCAACACATCAAACTCGGTACACTTGTTGATTTGAACACCATGCAGGCGAAGGTGTTTAGACATGTTAGTAGTGCATCCATGAAATTAGTTTAGCACAGGTTGTTGAAATTTTAAAAACGGATTGAATTCAGAACCAATTTCAATGCTCATCCCTACTCTTCAGACTGTGTCGGCCAAAACTCCAACAGCTCGGTCCTCTCTCCTTGTACATCACCTGCGCCACAGCAGAATGTACAGCGTAGCAATAGCTAACGTCAGCATGCTAATTGGTAAACCATCAGCATACCTCATGTGCTTACTCCACAGATTGACAAATGCTGTGCCATTGCTTGAAGAACAATAATCCACGGTAAAGCATTTAAGCCTGCGGACAATGGAATTAGACAAGGAAGACACATGTCCTGGCTTGCTAGCTCATGGTACTTTTTTCCAACAAAATTTGTCTGAAGGAGGCACTTGATTGCATTCCTGGTCGGCCTTCCTGGTCATTGCTTCTAAACTTTGGTTAAGACAGCCCAGGGAGTAGTCGACAAAGCTTTTCCTTATGCATAAATGAGACTGGAGATAACTTCCTCGTGGCTCCTCTGTTTATTGCAGTTATTACATACACCTCATATATCCTAGACAACCTCTCTGCAAAATTACTGGAGTCTTTTTACCACTGCTCAGAAGAGAGCATCTTGACATACTGAGTCACAGCCTGGTATGGGAACTGTTCGGCGGCAGACAGGGTGGTCAACACAGCACAAAAAATTACTGGCCTCCCCCTGCCCCGCCTGGAAGACATCTATGGGTCCCGCTGCCACAACAGAGCCTGCAGGATTGGTAAAGACAGCACTCACCCCTTTCACCATCTGCTCCATATGCTGCCCTCTGGAAGACGCTACAGGACCCCGAAATGCCACGTCTCCAGACTGAGGAAGAGTTTTTACACTACAGCCATGCACAGTCTGAACTCTCACCCCACCTTTGCTGTGTGTTGTCCCCTCTCTCTCCCCTGCCTCCACTGTCTCTCTCAGAAATGCCAAAAAAAAAAACTTAAAACAAAACAAAAAAAACTCCAAAAACCCACAGAATTCATGCAGCCTCAGTGGCATCTGTAACTGAAGCTCTGATAAGAGCCAAGTCTAAGCAATGCACTGGGAAGGAGGAATGTGTGCTTGCTTGTAGATGTTAGTGCAGAGTATATAACTTATGTAGCTTAGGCTGACTGCATAGGCACCAATGCACCGAATTTGTATTTGAGTCCAATAAGGGTAGGAACAGAGTCAAAGAGGAAGAGGGTCAAAATTACCCAAATATGATATGCAGTCCTAGAAGAACAAACTGATGTGTGTGACTCACTCAGTGTTATATTTGGGCTCTAACTTCACTGAAATCTTGGGCCACATCAAGACTACCATGTGCCCTGGGACTACAACCTTTTCAAGGTAAGCTATGTCACCACTCAGCTTGTGCATTAGTGCCTTTCCTTGAAAAGAGAGAAGTATGGCTCTGCCCTCATGAGCCTGTGGAATGTTTTAAGGCATTTGCAAATATGTGTAAATTTGTCCAAACATGCTGTAAAAAAAAATTTCTGTTCATATTTCTACTCTAAAATTTAAAAAAATAATCGTTATCATTGGGGGCTAGGGCCCTGAATGGGAACACAATTTTATAGTTTTGTCCATTACCATCCTTTTCACCTTTGACCTCCTCTGGAGCACTAAATGCTTTTCTTGTCTTACCATGCGAAACAAGGCTGAAATAACAACGACTCTCTTCCGCTCAGGGGGCATGTAAGAAAATGGCACACGACCTGAAGTGAACAATGGTGTGTGCACTCAGAGCACCTCTCAGAGCATTCCCCGAGCAGGATGCTCCACCGCTGTGACCGGCCCTTAAAGTGAACGCTGGACTCTTCTGAGGCATGAAATAATAATAACATCCCACTTCTGTCTCCCAGCTAGATAGGTGGGGAGGAAAGTATAGGAGGGCCTTCCATTGTCACCGTTCACTAGAGAGATCCCAATATCCTCGAGACTTTAATGGGAAAGACAATAAGGCTGGCCTAAAAAGGCTTGCCATTAAAATTTAATCAGAGACTTTTGTCTCTCACTACATGCGACGGTGTGGGTGTCTGAATGTCTGTGTGTGTGTATGTGTGTGTGTGTGTCTGTGTGTCTGTGTGCATGACTACAGGGACAGGTAACAGCACTCAGAGCCCATCTTCATCCCTTCCTCCGTTGTTTGTTTCAAGTTCACCCTTTTTCCAGATCTTGGGAGTTCTTTCATTTTCTCCCAGGTGTGTCACTATCCCCCTTTAACCACCCAACCACATGGCAACTGCTCGAAAAATGTTAAGGGTAAATTGGATTAACACCACGGTCCATGGTCTGGGCACTTAACAAACACAGATGCACTTAAGGGAGCCCACAGAATGATTTGTGACTGAACAAAGAACTGGAGAGATGGAGCCTGAGCATGACCACAGGGCTGGTGTAATATGTCGTCTACCGGAAGAGCTATCAGCCCGGCCTACTGGAAAAGGAGTGAGCTCCCAAGTACAGAAGGTAAATTACACAGTGTCAATTGCTTCTGTCTTTCTAACACAATCTTTTATTGTCAAATCAACACGGCTTTTGCAGAGTTTCACTCAAAGCTTATCCTCTACGCCAGGCCTATCTCAGTTAAAACTAATAAAAAACCTTTTTTGAGCTTTTGGTAAAGACAGATTTTAAACAAACGCAAATGAAGGTAGCAAAAAATAGCAATGTTTATTGTTTGTTTTTGTTTTTCAGGTCATATATATGGCCCGGGCATGTAACAAAGTCGCAAAAAAAGATAATAAAGGGCACTAATTCACACTTATTTGGCATTTGGAGATTAAGCAAGTATTTTCCAATCCAAGTCAGGTTACACCGATGGTTTTTATTGTCAGTTTTATGTTTCAGGATTGACAGAGACATATTTTCAGTTGAGCACTTGCCTTCTTGTGACTTTCAATAGCCAGATGTTTTGAAAAAGCAAAAAACCTTAATTTGTATAAGATATCCTGATTGGTGGAATTTTTTCTCACGTTGGTTTTGCTTCCTGACAACTTAAGGATTATACCAATAACATTGCTTTTTAGAAATATTTTTAAATTAAAAAATATTACAATTACAGCATTAAAATAGCTATTAAAATAGACTATTTAATTCAAGCTCGCTAGGCCACTTGGAAGTCTCTTCTGAGCCACACCAACTGAATAGGCCATCTCTACACCTTCCTCTGGGTAAGAATACGAAAAGCATGAGTTCGTGTTATTAAAAAGGTAAGATGAGTTAGTAACGTATTTCCAACATATTTCAGCCACAAAAGAATGATTGTTTCACCAGAATATGTTGAACACACCAAACCTTTACCACATGGTGTGATACTGCTTCATCTTTGAATTCCTTCCTTCCTCCTCAACAAGTTTAAGTTCCCTTGACAATTACTACCAAAAATTGTGTTTTCTTTTTAGCATGCACCATTTCTTCAGATTTTATTCCAGAGAAAGCAGCGCTAGAAATCGATAGCTAAGGTTAATCCACTAGTATGTGAGCGTGCTGACTTACAGGAGAGAGGCCTGGCCTCAATAAACCTTGAATAAATTCTAACATTATTACGGCTGTGGCATGCTGGAATGGAAGGATTTGGTAAGAAAAAAAAAAAAGAAGCTCATTACTCTCTCTTTCACTGATTGTGGGTGTGTTGGGAGAATGCATACTTGCATGTAAGTGTGTCAGCTGTTTCTATTATCATTCAAATGTTCTAAATTGATGATTAAAAACTATGTATTCTGCTTAATAGCGTTTTATATAAACTGGCGGGCTAAAGGATCAAGAAAAGTTAGACACTGGCCGCTAAAGTGGAATTATGATTCTTTGCTGCACACTATTTATAACATTCACTTTACATGCATATTCATTTTAAGCTTGGCAATGCTGCCCTGCCCTTTGTGCTATGTATATTAGTACTTTATTTCCCTCACACTGCGTGCTTCTCTACAAAAAAGCTACTAATGAATACTGATAAACAGGGCCATATTGTTTTCATCTGGTGACATTTCATAGCCACGCTTTGCTATTGATTACCTCTCTTTGCTTTCTAATTGTTTCTTAAAGGTATTGGGATCTTGAGTGAAAGTGAAGCTGCATGTATGGATTTCTTTCCAATTAAGGTTGGAATTATTCACAGGGTGGATCACCCTTGACGGTGAGCAAACAATGACATAACATTGGAAAAACATTTTTGAGCCAATCGATGGGAAACAACCAAATGATGTCAACTGAATGATAAACACCTCTTCTCCCTATACCTATGCTATCAGACTCTGAAGACGTCTGATGTCAAGGAGAATGGCACACACAAACACTTTGAAGAGGCTTGATACGCTGGTCTCAGAGGCAGCCCGGACTTGAAGGCTACTGTACCACCTGGAGTTGGGGAATAGGGAAGTAGGGAATCAAGGCCAGTGGGGAAAACTGTTCCATAGGAATGGCTTTATGGTAATGGGGGTTAAAGCGAGCATCGTCCGACTTCTGATAGGGAGCCTATGAAGCACTGACACATGACCCCCCCTCCCCAATCTGAAACCATGTTATGTGAGAGGGGGTCACCGTTCACCCTAATCACGGCCGTGACATGACATGCTGTAGGTTGCCCCTCAGTGTTAAATATTTATGTCAGCACTGCCGTATTGCCTTGATGGCTGTCAAGACTTTGACACATGCTCTCTCTCTTTCTCTATCTCAGTTTCTCTCTCTCTGATTCTCTTTCTGTTCCCATTAAAATTCAACAAAACAGAGAAGTACAAAGGCACAAGCTACTGAAGAGGCTATCATGTATTTATAACAGCAATCTGACCTTAAGATTGACATAGCCCTCCATCTACTTCATATATGCAATGTCATGTATATGCAGGTGCTTCCTAATCTCATTCAAAACTCTATGTATCTTTATGCATCAGTGTCCCTGAGGGCCTAAAGCGCATGTAGTGTGCCAAGCCAACACATGGCTTTTATACCCTATCATAGCTCTGTTTTCAGTGTTATACTTGGAAAATTATATCACATGGCCTAATGTAGGGTTAAAGATTTGGGAGTGATTGAGATCACTAGAGACACTTCTTTCCACCTCTAGCCTTGCTGGCTCCCCCATGATGGGTGTCAAAGATATTCTAATGAATGTCAGAATACATTTCAGGGGGCCATGCTCCGTACAAACCACTGGAGTGGCCCATCTTATGGGGTTGCCAAACCCCCTCCACTCCAGGCTCCCCACCACTCTCTTCATGTTCAAGGGGGTTAAGAAGATTAATCAATGTCAATGTCTTTTCCCTTTTGAAGCCAATAAGGTACACACTGTCTGTCCATGCCCAACAGAACATCACTTTGTTCCGTCGCACAGCCGCCCCTTTGCCGCCCTGACTGACCCCCCAGCCGCCCCACTTGTCAAAGTCAAGGGGGCGTTTGGCGTTCGGCAGAGACTGGCCTTCCGGATAGCACTCAGCTCCGCCCTGCTTGACCTATTCTCTGATATTTGACCACTCGGTTGCAAGACACTTGCTCTTTCGAGCTGAAATGTCACTGGGGCATCTTGTCAGCTCACAGACACCTTGGCCTGACAAGCGATTTTACTTTGGTGTGCTACAAGGCAGAAAATACAGGGCCGTGGCCTTGACGCACATAAACTGTCAGCTAGCCAGCAGGGCTAGTTGCTACTGACTTACTGCAGACAAAGAGAGACCAGGGATACCCCACTGTAAAGACACAGTGATTGGTAAAAATTGTTTGGATGGGACACTAAGTCAATATGTGGAAACTGATGCTGGCCATGCGTGAGAAATGAAAAAAAAACAAAAAACATAGGAGTTGAAAGACCAGCATAAACTAAGATAAGGTGTTAGGTGGGGCTTAATTAATAGGACAACTACATCCTTATCAAAGCACTTATCCTGAGAGCTAGATTAATATGTCACAAAAAGTCATCTGATAACCTTTGACTTCCTCTATACTACGCCCTTACCTTCTTTTTCCTCTCTTACTCTCCCCTCTCCTCTCTTCGCTTTATCCTCTTTACTCTTGTCATTCCTTCCCTCTCCCCTCCTCCTGTCTATTCAACTTTAGGCCTTTTACTAAATCAGCATGTTCCTCAGTTAAACCAGGGAAAACGGAGTCCTCTCCCCCTTCTTTGACCGCCAGTGACATTGCAGCATGAAAGGGAAGGATGGGGATTGGAAGTAGCAGTCACATCATTTCTGGTTTGCGCAACCTGCTCAAAGTTTGCAACTAAATGCTTGTCTTCAGTCGAGCTGACAGGGGAGAAGTGGGCGCTCAGTGAACCATGGCCGGGCTGCCATGAAATGACAGGAATCATTGGCATACATTTCAAACAGCCTCGCGCTATCCTATTAAAGTGCCACATCCCCACTTTAAAACAGACAAGAAGAAATCCGCTTTGATAGATAGAGACTAAAATGGCTTATTGATTTTCTCACCCCTCTTTTCTTTGTTAGGAACTTTGACAAATTAGACCCCAAAACTTAGCTGTTTTTTAAACAATTATCAAAGAAAAAAAAAAAAAAGTGCTTTTGTGTGGGATTGTCATAGCTTTTGTATATCACAAAATTAATTCATAAAAAGTCTTGATATAAGCTGCTATATAATTAAGGAAACAGAAATAGGACAGAATTTTAATTGTGGACAATGTGTCATATAATTACAGCATAAATGGATATTAGGGCTGTATGATGAAATATCACAATGAATCCACATTATTAACAATAATGACATTATTAGTCTATAAAAAAAACTGATGAAACAATGTAAAAAAAAAAAAAAAAAAGTTAAACAGCAGCATCTTTCTTTGCTTTATTCTGACTTTTTTCCAAGGAATTTACCCCTGATTCTAAAAAACATGATCTCCGTGGTGTATTGTGCATACTTTGGCGTGGTAAAATAAAGTGCCACCAAAATATTCCTCTCACAATATTTTCCACATACTAAATACTGTTGGTAAAACACTCAGCACTTTTTCACAGTGTTGATTTGTAGTTGTCTGTATTGATTAACTATCTGGAAAATAAAAGGATAAATAGAATCATACAGAAACCAATGAAAAAGTATTTTATCATGAGAGGATTCGTTCAAGACTTGCCTGCTTATGGCCGCATAGCCTTTTGACTCCTTGACTTGGCTGTTTATTGCACATTTTACCCATTATCACTGAGGAAGTAAGGAGAAGTAATGGAGCTTTAAGCAGTTTAGAAAGCTGTTAGTAGAGGAGTAAGGAGTCTTGAAGTAGAATCAGACCGGAGTGGGGCATTTTGACAATGGTAGAAATGCTAGATTAGATTTTTAAAAGCTTAGCTGATTCCATTAAGTTGATGCTCAGGTTTTCAGTGATTATTGTGAGGTTAAAACTTTATGGATGACTGCAGGGTTTAAAGGAAACATTAAGTACGTGCTAAAGACCAATTAGAGTACTTCCCCAATAAAGCTTATTCAACAATTTTCTCTCAAAGCATATTTTAGGGCGCGCTCTAACCTTTAAAATTAAGCAGTGCGATTCAGTGAGATGTGTTACTTTGTAAATATTGTACTGCTAGCATGGATAATCAAATTAACATAATTATATCTGTGCTGCCCGAGGCAAGTGCTTCATTCAGTGTCAAAGGGCTTGTGTCTAGCTGCAGGGTTGAATTTGATCAGATATATCACACACATTGTCATACTTCAGTCAGCTGCGTAAATTAAAATAAAAAAATGCATCACATGCCTTCGCTCCATTTGTAGTATTTTTCCCTCAATGAGAAATTCATGTACACCTTGATACAACACACAGTGATTTAAACTTGGGGCGTAGCTCTGAATGCCTGCTCAATGCTAATGCATTTCTTGATACAAATCCAAATCCAAAGAATTAATCGGCCTAATCGGTGAGTGTAGGCTGGACATAGTCCTAACAACCTTGTCAAATGCTTTGTGCTGTGCAGAATAGAGACTGTGTTCTGGCCCATCAGTTTCATAAGGCCTCCATTATGGACCGTTGAGTATGTTGAGACACCCATAGCAGGGGATCTGCTACCATGCTTCCTCCCCACACTGCTCAGCACAAATATTACAGCCTCAGACATAACATGGTGTAAAACACAATGATCCTGGGGGCCACAGCCCTCTTTTTCCTCATCTATCATTCAATCCTCTCTAATTAGGATCTTTTTGTCATAGTGAGAGAGGGGCACTGAGTAGCACTTCTGGGGGAGTGAATGGTACAAAAGAGAGGGTCTCATTTCCATCTGACAGTGTGATGGAGATTGAATGTGAGCTTTAGGAAGATAAATGGGCATCCCACCACCCTCCGACACTATCTACAAAGCCGCTCTATAATCCTCCCTGGGGAATCGCTTAACAGTGAATATTTGGGGCCTTTTTGGTTTAGTTCTGTTTAGTTTTGTCAATAAATTGGCAGGTCTCCCACTCGTTCCTGTTACATTAGTGAATACATTCATGGGGAAAAACAACAACGACAACAAAAAAAGAAATTTAAATAATATTTGATACAGTGAATAATCTTGGTAATGCTTTATAGGTTTTGAAATTATAGACAGGACAAAGTTTTAGTTTTGGCATTTACCCTACCTTTGAGAATGGGAAAAAAATGTAAACGGAACAACTTGAGGAAAATGGCAAATTTGAGCTGCCAGTGTAAATTTTATTGAGAGACCAGTAACGTGATAGGTGAAATTCTAAAATTCTAAATTGTAATCGAGAGATATTTTATGCTGGGACCGTCCTGGAGAATGTTTTGCTTGGACATCTTAAGCTAGTTTTTGTTGACATAATTAAACCCTGGTAAAAGGAATGTATAATAATTGACTATAATAAACAAAATAAATCCTGAGATATGCTAATTACATAACACGTCTGACAGCAATGTTAACTGTCCTTTGTTTTATATTCAAATTTTTCTGTTAACTAACTGCACAAGCTACAAATTATATATTCAAAATATTAAAAAAGACAATAATAAAATATTTTGTCATATCAGCAGTTAACAATAAATTGTTCATGGTCATTCAAATGCAATTTAACTACAGTGTAGCTTGACAAAAGCATATCTTAAAGTAAAGTGCAGGTGAATCCTTTCGCTTAAGTAAAGGTGATTGTCTTACTTTTCTCTGGAGTAATTTTCATTTGTGGCAGAGGGTGGGTGTTCACCAAAAGGGGGGTAAGCGAATGTAATTGTGTATATGTGTCAGTGTGTGAGGGGTGTGTGTGTGTGTGCTTGGGGGGGGCGGCTCTCTCCCTAACAGCCCCAGCGGCCCTGCTTTAGGCCCGGTGACAGGGCTCTGTCTCTCAGCCACACTTCACTGGGTCCCGCTGACACTCAACTGTCAAGCCGGCAAGCCCTCAACCACCGCCCTAACATGCTCTACAGCTTCACCCAATTAACTTGCTTTCACTTGACATCGCGGCAAAGAGCTTCATAATAGGTGGTCAAGGTGCAGCGTGTCTGCTTTCGCCCCTCTCTGACGACTAGCAGCACGCACGCACGCACTTACACACACACACACACACACACACAAGCAGGCCAGGCAGCCCCCCCCAACCCTCAGCAGCCCACCCGACCTCATCTCTCAATGCCTTTGTGCCTCTATAGGTCTACGAGGCCTCTCTTGGCTGCCTCTGCCTGCTCACTGCACTGTGACAGCGGGAGAGCATTGATCCAGGAGAGGGGGATGCGGCGGAGCACAAACGGTCTTGCATGGAACCTATGTACACTAATTCTACTGGACACGACTCGGTCTAACTGTGGCATAACTAAACTACATGTGTGTGCATGCATGTGTGTCTGTCTGTGTGTGCATCTGTGCTTGCATGAACGCTTGCTAGTGTGTGTTTACATGCATCCATGCATGCTTTGTATGTCTAGTGTGTGTGTGTGTGTGTGTGTGTGTGTGTGTGTGTGTGTGTGCATGTGTGTATTTGTGGATC
>OMLB01009354.1:1688-12260 GCA_900302555.1 Myripristis jacobus | reverse complement strand
AATTTCATCAACCAAGCATCACATTGTGCACCGCTTTTTAGCAGAGGCTCACATTAAAACCAGTTGAAGCCTCTGAGAAAAAACATTATGGCCCTTTGTAAGTGCTATGTGTAGCTCTTCAACATTTAGAGATTATTATAACAAAAGGCCTGAGACAGTAGTTTGATTACTATAAACAAACAAGAGTGGCAGCGCTAATGGATGTCTGTGCATTTGACATCATGTGCCACTGGGTCATGGATTTGGAGGGAAGTCTGTTGAATTGCTTTGCAGCACAAAACAGGAAGAGGAAGCTGCTATTCCAGCACAAACAGAGCAAAGGATTTAAGATTTTCTTGTGATGCATAATGGAGCAATGAGTGCTCACCCTTTTCAGAAAAAGAGAAAACAAACACACCTGCAGCAGCAACAGGGTTTATGGGAAATATTTCTTAATTTCAATAAACACTGTGCACTAACAATAACCCAGGTAGGAGGCTACATCACTAAACTTATACCAGAGTTTCACAGTTAACCTTTAAGCTGCCAGGATGAATAACAATGACAAAATTCACTCTCTCACTCTGTGTGTGTGTGTGTGTGAGTGTGTTTGCTCAGCTGTAAGCACTGTTCTCAGCAAACAGCCTCTCACAGCCTCTCACACTCCTCCTTTAATGCGAATGTTAATGGATCCCAAAGGGAGGCACATTACAGGGGAATGCATTTGCTCGAGTGATCCTGTGTTGGAAAGTGACTTTAACACTGCCAAGGAAAGGTGTGATTCTCACTCACAAAGCCTCATACAAAGAAATGAATGTTAACGTAAAGAGCGCTGGAAAAAGACACCCCACTTACACATGCCTGCAAACTGTAACCCCGTAGGTCAGTGATGTAATTCCTGTTTTTATTTGTGTTGTGTATGATGTCCTCTGTCAGACATTTGATGTGAACTGCCTGGAATGCAGGACAACCTTCAGAAAAAGCTGACAGGAAAATATTATGTCATGGGCTCCTCCACAATCACTGTGGCACAATACCATCTATTGACATCCACCCACTGAGCTCTCGCCACAAAATTCACTATTGTCTGGACGTAAAACGCTGTGCTACGCTGGGTTTTAAACCTTTTCCCTTTCTTTTTCACATCTATTATTCCTCCCTGCATGTTTCCATCTGCTGAGATTATGATTAACTGATCTGAGACTCAAACTGATGCAGTAGTGAAGCTCAGACTGGTCCAAATTTAATTAAATGGCTATCAACCTATCTTTTACCTTTATCAATATCTGCTGGCAGCCAGTGGGAATTGCAACAACACTGATACAAGTTTAGAATTGATGATTTATGCTTTTTCACATTTTCCCAAAACAAATGACTCAGTAGTTTTCAAAGTGGGGTGCAGGAACCTTCAATGGTCCTTGGGGTGCTTCCAAGGAGTCCTCAGCAAAAAGAGAGATAATTTAATTTCATTGTTATTAATTTATAAGAAATTGTTATGATTCAAATGAATGCAGTACGATATCTCAGCCACTAGTATCCTATCTCAGCCACTTGCTATACAAACAGCATCTCAGAGCAGAATCACTTCAAATGGGAGTCTGCACTTTAGTAAAAGTCAGCTGAGCTTCAGGAACACAAAAAAATTAAAACCCCTGAGCTAGAATGGCTGGTGAAAAAGTAATATATTGCAATGCAAAATACTGAAATAATACTACTACTTTGTTATATACTTTTTTAGCTGCACAATGATTTTGTGTTTTTCCATTGCATTTAACTCGCACAGTATGGGTGAGTATGGGCCAGACAGTGAGTTCTGAAACCCAGAAATCTCAGAAGATGATGAAGTAATCCTTAGCCTCTGGTATAGATCAACATCCATATGAAAGTGGGTTTGCAGTGGGCATCATTCATTTGCAGCACCAACGACCACAACAGTCACAAAACACTCGGGCACGCAGCAACACACCCATACTGCCTGAGAGAACGGGACATGGATTAGAGGTGCCATACACGGCATTTCACATGGAGCCCTTCCCAGCAGCCATTTTGACCTGAAATAGCAGGGTAAACACAGGTGTTAGTAATGACATTAATTAAGGTTACATTTAGGTGTAAGAGAGCCAGGGTCCTACTGCTGTTCATGCTGGCTCACTGGAAAGACTGGAAAGGAACCTTAATTAATCCCATTAGCAACACATGGGTTTACCTGCTATTGCTGGTCAAAATGCTTGCCGTGAAAAAAAGTTTGTTGCACTTACAATGTGAGAGAAACAAAGAGACCTGAAGATTTTAGATTCATGCCCTTGAGAAGCCATAATACACCCAGCCACCAAAGGCTAAAATGCAGTTTCTTCTCTTGGGCATGTGTTGGTGTGATTCAGTGTGAAACAGATTTAGAGAAACAGTGGGCCGACTGTGTTGAAGCTGCATGGTGAGGGTATAACACATCTCATGCCACCAATGCCAACTGTGTACTCAGCAGTCTTAAAATTGCAGTAGGAATGGCAAAGCAGCAGCTTTTACTGGAAAGGTTAGGGTTTGTGGGAAATTCAATTTTGCAGTTGATTTTCCAATTAAATTACTCAGTAACTGAGAAAGTCCTAAAGTCCTGCCCAATCACTCCACTTGAAGAAATTCGGAGGAAATTCCACATCAAGGACTTTAAATTTGACTGGCACAGAGCACAGGCCACACCATCTGCACATCTGCTGCTATAGGATCAATAGGGCCCATAAATATAAGAGTTGTAAAGTTTTTACACAGGACACTTTTGACAAATAGGTTTGTGCTTTACTGAAAAGTGTGTGTGCATGCATGTGCCCATGTGTGTGCAGAGCTGAAGCTGGCTGCCTTCGGCTGCAAACAGCAGAGAGGACAAAATTTTGGAAGCCACAGAGTCAGACCCAACACAAACAAGCAAGCACACACACGCACAAACACACACACACGCACAAACACACCAGTATGATCTCATAAAATTTCACGAAACAAGCATCAACTCTCAAACACAGACTACATGTTGCTGACCCTAATTATATAAAGACTACATTCCAACACCACAAACTGAATTATATAACAATAGCATGATCAGGAGAAGCCATTTTCAACTGTTCATCATGTTAAACAAATTAGCTCCCGGTTAAGTCCAGGCAAGTACACGAACTTTGGTTAAGCTTAAGGCAATGAAAACAACTTCATTTAGGGCTAGACAACTGAAATGATTTGGTTGAGGCCATGGAAAGGCTTTAGTTGTGGTTTTATGAGAAACCTAAACATAGAGTAAAAGTCTGCTCACAGAAGAAATCTTGGTGCTAGAAGCTGGGAATTGAACTCTGGTTGTTAGAGTTGAATGCAAAAGCATCCATCTGTCTCCCCAGCCTCTGGGCCTTTGCTTTCTACTGCACTGTTTCCTCGACTTCCGCCTGTGTCAGAAAATCCTTTTGCGGTGGGAATTGTTTTGTTTTTTTTCAGCTTTTGTGCACAGAGCACATACTTGATGGTGTGCATGCTCATTTGACAAAATTACAGATCAGCCTGAACACACACACACACACACACACACACACACACACAGGACAATGTAATTTCAACCTCCTCCTACAATTGTTGCACAGTTACTGAAGTTCAGCTTACTCTGTTCACTGTCAAAATCATTTCTTGATGTTTCAAACAGACTGGCAGTACATGACAGATATTTAGCGCAGATGTTGAAATGATTTTGATGACCAGTGGGCCAAACTCTCAGAAAGTCGGCCCTTTAATGTCAAAGCCAGAGAGGTAGGAAAAATCAAAGTGAAACACTGTTGACATGCCCTGAAACAGACTGTCCCTGTGTGTCCTACTGGTGAGGTGATTACTGGTCTGTCTCCCTCTGTCAGACAGTCTGCCAACTAGCGAGCGGCCGAGGCGGCCATTAGCTTGTATCTTGCATCTCACTTTCATCTCTGAACAGCCGAGTGCAGCGGTCACTGAAATACCTCCTGATTTATCAGTGGAAGGAGTCGAGATGCGGTGAATGACCACGGGCTACCAAGGAACATGAAAGACACAGCAGCTCTGGTACGCTGTCGTTGAGCATGTAGATGTGCATGTGTGTGTCTGAGAGTGTGTGTGTGAGAGAGAGAGAGAGAGGGGAGAGCGAGCAAGGGAGAAATGACTGACAGGGTTGGTGAAAGGTGTGACCCACTGTGTGTCCATCAGTCCATCCCATTTTCCCTCTCTCTCTCTTTCTCTCTCTCTCTCTCTGACATACACACACACACACACACACACACACACACACACACACTGCACTGTACAGAAATATGTCTCTTCTTTCACTGTGGCTGTTGCCAAAACACTCTCAGGATGGAGCAGCAGCACAAGGCAGGCCTGAATAGACCTACAGTGTGTATTTCTCTACTGTTTAGTGTAAAAGGTGACTGTGTCATCAGAGGCACACAGACAAGGCTTCTTTATATGTAACAATTTCTTACCTACCTTATAGGGTTGAGAGAATTTGCTAGGTTTCATACAGTAAATCAATAAAATCTAAACTGGATTATCTTAATATAAAGAGTATAAAGCATTGATTTGACTAGTACTGACTAAAGCCATACCTGACAATCCTCCATTAGCTTTATTTATTTAATATTCCAGTGATGGACTGCAGCCTCATGCATACAAGTGTTTTACTATCAACCAGGAGACTATAATAACTTCATACACTACACCAGTTTCAGATGCATGAAAATACTTTATCTTAAAAAACAGCGTTAAAAACAGCATGCATGTAACACAGTGCGGACTCTCTCCTTAATCAAATGACGTTTTAGAGATGCTCTCGCTACACACAAGACTGTCTTTGTGTGTATCCTGCCCCAAAGCATAGATAGAGCCGAGCAGATACACAGTGATGATGATTCATAGATGAGTTTTAACACAGTTAGTAACCATGGAAATCATTCACCCAAACAACAAAACAGAAGCCCGGTGACCTCTCAGCATTTCCTTTTTAACAGATATTAATGCAACTGATAAGATCATGTAAGATAAAATAATATAAGATAAGATAATTTGAGAAAAGATGAGATAATTTAATGATGCAGTACATACGCACATGCAGTATCTGTGCATGTGTAACATCCATGGTGGTGACAGTTTATCTGAGAGTGAGGCGTGGTGGTGAGTGGCAGTGGAGGTGTTTGAGGTACTGGGTGCTGTGGTGTTGTGGAGTCTGAGGGCTGATGATGCTTTGAGGCGTGTGGCTGGATGAGACTGGCTGAATGCTGCTGAGCTGCCTCAGCTCGGCATTGAGATGATGAGAGGGGCTGTCCATGCCAGCTTTCAGCTTCCCTCTCATCCTCATCCTCTCTGTCACTGCCTCCAACTGACAGTAAAAGCTGTAAACCTGAGTTTCCTATAAAATCAAGTCGATCCAATACTGGTTTAATTTCCTCTGTGCAAAGCAACACCAAAAGGAGAGGAAAAAAGTTTATTTTCCTCTATGCAGTAAAGTTAGAATCTACACCAGCCAATCACATCATGGAAAATACGACATCATTTTCAACTGAAAAAAAGTCAAAAGACGCTAGAAGAAACACCCATTCTTACTTTAAAGTTTCCAGTGGCTGATTCTTTTTCCCATAAAAATCCAAAGAGCTGACCGTTATACACATCCAGCATAACTCAATGACACCTTTTACAGTTGGCTCATTGTGCCCAACTGTGTTCAAATCAAAGTCACTCTGGCAGAATGAACGCATTCCAGTGAGGAGGCCGTTCCAGTGAGGGCGTTCAGGCCCGTAATATAACTGAAGACCTTTAGGTAGAGGCTCTTTCATACAGTAATGTGCAATGCTCCTTTGCCAGGGTCTGAGCTCACAAAACACTAAATGCAGCTTGGTGGGAGTTTTATTCCAGCGACATCAGAGACCAAATAAGGTCAACATTATATGTGACTAATAACGAAGGCTGAAGTTGATATTGTACATGGCTGAATGCTCAAAGATGTTAAAACTAAAATATGAGGATTTGGGCAGCTGAGCATCGTATGGAAACTAATAGGAACTATAGAGTATCAGTGAATATATAGTCAAGCAAATAAAATTTCAGGCTTTGCTGGTCATGTCAGGAGACCATGGCAGGTCAACTAAAGTATGTTGTCTCAGAAGATTACATGTTTAACATTGGGAACAGCTGAAGTTCTAGCAATTCTTTAATGGTGAATGCAGTACCTATTGTTGAAAAGCAAAGATTCAACAACCCATAAAAAGACAATATGGCTGATATTGTGTATCTAAGGGAATCATTGCCAGTTCATTGTCTAATGCAAGCTCAACGAGGACTGATATTGTAAACAGTTAAATAATGTGAAAAGGTTGTACTGTACGGGCCAGTGTCTCGCATAAAACAGGCTCCCACTGCGCTCACCTCACAGGCCTTTATATTGGCTAAACATGGGCTCCTTTCAGAGCAACTCAACCAGCAGCAATTCAAAGTGAAGGGTTCTGGAAGCAGAAATATGAGGGGTTTTTGGGGGGACAGGGTGATGTTTTGGGCGCAGCAGGAGTAGAAACTCAAGCTGAAGTTTAGATGGATGACGATCTTCCCAAACCGCAGAGAATTTAGCCTCGCCCTGCAACCAGCAGTCCGTGAAATGTGATGATTCTACTAGACATAAGAGACTACTAGATCTACTGTATGTCTGACCCAAGGAAATGCAGAGCTTGCTGCAGCTAAGTCCACAGATTGCACTGCTCTCATACAACGGGTCTCAATGAAGTGTTTCATTTCACACTTCATATAGAAAGCGAGAGATAAATCGAGTAAATGTTATTAAAGCTACTGTGCTAAGACTTACCTTGGTGTTATATTTCAAATGATGATTGCAACGTGCCCTCTGCACATCCACTGTAGTAGCGACTCGTCCTGCATGCAAATAGCTAGCTAGATGTCAAGTATTAAAGTATCATAAACATGCAGGGCAGAAGTTGAAGTTGATAGAAATGCTAGAGCACATGACCTTTTTTCAGGGAAGCCAATTTGACATGAAAAAGCAGGGTAAACAACAGGTGTTATGATGACATTAGCTAAGGTTTAGCAGAGTCTGTCCAACCAGAATCAGCATGTTAGACCTGAACGGAACGGTACCTTCATTAATGTCATTAGTGACACCTGAGTTTACCCTGCTTTCCCATGTCAGAATGTAAAATTCGATTCCTGTTGTAGTTTCAGTGCAGCAACTTGGTGGCGACTTCTCTACAGCAAATACGAGCTTAAAATTTTGATATGTTAACCGGTGTAACTTATCAAACTCTCTCAGGCTTATGTTAACCACAGATCTTTTCTGAATAAACTGAAAACCATGTGGTGGAAATTTAAAAAAAAAACAAAAAAAACATTGAAAATCCAGTGAAAATCCAATGGTAACCTGCTTTCAGTTTGTAGGACTACAAACTGTTACACTCTATTAGCTATAGGGCATATCAATCGATGGAAAAAAGAAAAAATGCTGAGTTTCAGTGGGTTCCAGAGTCTTGCTCAAGGGCACATCAGCTATAATAGAAACCTCTCATTCACTACATTCACTCACTGGTTTGGGGATTTAAACTCATGATTTTCCAGTCACAAGCTCTTCTTTCTAACCTTCAGGCCTCTGTCTGTCCTAAATGTGAGTAACTGTGTTTAGTGCAAATAATAAGCAACTAGACCACAACCTCTGAAACATTTTGAGAGGAATCCCAGCTTACCATCCACTGTCAGCATCCTCCACACTTTATTTTTTTTCTGTCACTGATCACTATGAATGTCCATAATACACTGCAAATCAGTCTCTTCATCTTCTCTGACACTTCAGTACAAAATGTGTAATAAGTAGTCAAATCTCCATCACACACACAGACACACAGTTGACATCGACCGAATCATTACTCCATGTGCTTTGGAGAAGGCAAAAATTTCAAAAACAAATCATACCAATAGCTCAAACCACTTTTTCTCAATCTCTAAACACACTGCATCTGCTCAAACAGGCACACAGACACACACACACACACACACACACACACACACACACACACACACACACACACACACACACACACACAGAGAGACATATCTGTAAACATCCTCTTCATACAGAATGGGAATGGCCAAGGAGCGAGTGTGTTCCCAGCCTCACTTCAAAGCTCGCTGTGCCCCCCCTGCCCTCTGCTTCTCAAACACACACTCCACGTGGAGTGTGGAGGGAACCTCAGCATTACCATACAAACTAAACACTCCTTTTCACACTCCGGTGCAGCGTTTGACTAGTCTGCCACTTCCTACTACCTCACTGTACACACACAGCACACACACTGCATAAAGAGGATACAGGAAGCCAGCTCCATGGCCAAACAAACAAACCGTCTCTCTCCTACAGAGCTGTATAAGAAGAGCCTCTCAGCAGGGAGGAACTAAATCAAAACCACAGCAGCAGGCAAGAAAATGGGTGGGGAGGAGAGGGGGAGGAAGATGCATTCTATTATGTGACCTTAATGGGTTTGGGAAAGGAGAGGATGGCTCCTGAAATGGAGTACCGAGCCACTTTGTTGTCACTTAAGGGTTCGATATACAGGCAATGGTGATGTGATCTTACTCTGGCCCCCACTGAGGGTGAGGTCACTCCTCCCCATAGCAACAGAAGTTGGCCAGGTATCATGGGCCTCACTACGCAGCCAGTCCTCAGCTGTTGACCATCATCCCCTCCTGCCAGCTCTGCAGAATGAACTGGTGACCTCTAGTTGGTCTGTTGGTAAGCAACTTTTACCTTGAAAGCCACTGGAGCTGGCAGACAACGGTGCAAAAAGGACCTAATAACAGCCACTGACAACAGCCAATGAGCATTCAGGCGAGTTACATTTTCCATTTGTGCCGTAAAGCATCCCAGCAGATTTGTCCTGTAAAATGCAACTAAGGGACCACCACAGACTGCCAGTCCTCTCAGCAATGTCCCTCTTTGTTAACTATAGTAATGTCCAAAATTAATTAATTAATTTTTTGATTTATTGACATCAAAATACTTCAAGTAGCCTATAGTTGATTAACCAAATTTCCGATTTTTGTCCATTCGATAGGCGATGTCTCTATCTGCCTTTCATTTGAGGACAAATTCAAGCTGCTCCTCTAAGGTTCACTCTGATCACAGCATGGAGACATGTTGAGACTGCTGCTGCTGATTCAGTCACATGAAAGACTACAAGGACCTGGACTTTGTACAAGCACCTAACAATAGCCTATGTTAATATGTGGACACTATGTGGTCAGTGTGCTGCAAAGACTTCCAATTTGGCTTTTTGAGCTGATGATCATAGCTCCTGTCAACATTAGTCATCCACACTGCCTCAAAAAGTTGCTTGTTTAGCAGTCCAGGACACATTGTGACAGCCAAGCAATAGCTCAAGAAACATGTCTTTAAAAATTAACAGATTTCTCACCAGTGTCCACCATGGTTATCCTTGAGTTTGCATGTTAAGAGTTCAAAGTTCAGCTGGGAATCATGAAGAGTATTTGAATCCACCAGAATGAGAAAGAGGCATGGTACAGTTCTGAATAAACCGTTTGCATCACATTTTACTTGTATCCCTCCACCTGTCCCGCCATGCATACATCTCTCAGATAGCTGTTTATTAATTTCCTAGAGGATTTTTTTTTTTCAATGAGCAGCTGCAGCAGCATGAATCTTACCTTCAATAACCTGCAGGGCAGCGGCCAACCAGCACAGCAGGACGAGATGCAGAGCAAGCGACCACCTGGACAGAGACACATCCGTGTTAACACTCACACACACACTGAGGGACATGTTGGGACTTTCAGAGATTTCAAAACTGGTCAAAAATGAATCTGTACTTGCAGATTGCATTCATTTGGAATTTATTGCAAGGTGAGAATAGTTGCAAATAGCATGAAAACAGCGCGAGTAGGCTATGTGTTTCTAACGTGCGAAATATTGCGCTGATTAAAGTTGAGTTTAGCCCGATCCACCCTCTTCAGATGCAAAAGCTGTTTATTTTGCTTAATTTTCCAGTTATTAAAATGACTTTACCTTTGAGTCATTGTAGCGCGCTAGGAAATGAGAATCCAGGTTTGGGAGTTATCCTCAAGTGCATGTGTGTGATGAAATTCTAGTCCTGAAATCCTCCGCTCCTCTTTCTCTGTCCGTGGTCCCCTCTCCTCTGGCCCGCTCTGCCGCCCTGCGCTCTCTGCAACTCTCTCTCTCTCTCTCTCTCTCTCTCTCTCTCTCGCTCTCCCCCAGTACAAAGGGTCTCTCAGTTCTTCGCTGACAGACCCACGAACTTGGGAAATTTGACTCCCTAAAAAAAAAAAACATAGTCAAAAAAAAAAAAGAAATGAAAATCCCCCTCTCATGGTCGACCGACGCCTTCGTTCTTAACCTCGCAATTTCAATCTCTTCTTATTAAAAAAAATCTCATCCCTTTCGCTCTCTCTCTCTCTCTCTCTCTCTCTCTCTCTCTCGCTCTATTATTTTTAATTTAGTGCTTTAACCATTCATTCATACGTTCATTCTATCATTCAGGCTTTCTATCCTGTTCAGTGTCCACCTATAGTGGCTGC
>OMLB01009351.1:1502-23985 GCA_900302555.1 Myripristis jacobus | reverse complement strand
AAATACGGCTGTCAGCTGTGTACCAACCTGACTTCTGCACAACACAACTGATGGTCCCAAACCCATTAAGAAGGCAAGAAATTCCACAAATGAACCCTGACAAGGCACACCTGTGAAGTGAAAACCATTTCAGGTGACTATATCATGAAGCTCATTGAGAGAAGGCCAAGGGTTTGCAGCGCTGTCAACAAAGCAAAGGTTGGCTATTTTGAGGAATGTAAAATATAAAACATATTTAGAGTTATTTAACATTTTTTTCTTTGCTACATAATTCCATATATCTTGAATGAGAAGGTGTGTCCAAACTTTTGACTGGTAGTGTACATATCCTCTAATGCCATAACCATGTCAATGTGGCGTCTCCTGGTCACTGCAGAGCTGACTTCAAAGGAACACAATGGGTGATGATGAGCAGGTGTGTGTTATTTGCAGGTGAGCAGCTGCTGTGAGTGATAGTGGCTGTCAGTGACCTCGCCCTAGACTCCACTTTTATTTAAAATGGTGTTTATCCTGCTGAAGTCTCTTCCCAGCCCATGTTGAGGTGCTTGGCAGCTTTCGCAGCTTCTTTCTTTCTTTCTTTCTTTCTTTCTTCCTTTCTTTCTTTCTGTGAAGAACTATTGGGGCCCTTCATTTTGGGGATTTTTTGTTTATGCTTGCCACTTTTCCCAAAAAACAAAATTCCCAACCAGATTTTTGTAAAGCTTACGTGACAGGATCATTCACCTGTTTGTTTGCCTGTTTGTTGTCAGCTTTAGCCTTACAGTAATGCATGCTTTGTATAATCTGTAAATAGATCAGTCACTTTGTAGCACAAAGCCAAATAGGTGAATCGTCATTTTCTTTCACTTGTTTTTCTCCTGTCTTGGTTTGCTTAGGGAGTTGGGTCTAGCAGATGTCTCTTGTTTCTTTCTTTTGTTGGTTAGGGATTAGGTAGAAGACTTAACGAGAATCTAAGTTGGTTTTGGTTATTTTGACCTGAATTCACCCTGAAGTCAACTGCTTCCCTGGTTAAACAACCAGAAAGGAAGGCTTTGTTGTTTCACTCATGGTAAATATCATTTTCTAGCAATTAATTACACAACTGTTAATCTGGTGCATAACAGTATGTATATATGCCTATTCTGTTCTATTTTTTTTTCTATTCTGTTGCATGGTATAATAATTATGATGTAGCAATGTAGTTTATTCATTGTTCAGGAAACGTTCTCCAGAAAAATAAAGGATGTTACTTTCAATGATAATGTCCATTCATGTAAAAAACAGTAATGTAGCAGCACTGTGCCATAGGTTACGACATAATTCTCGCTACTTTATTGGTACACAGTGATCAGATACTGCAGATTGAGCCCACCGGAGAGGGACAGCAGTGGCTCCTGACTGATGGAAGAAGAGGGACAGCAGTTGGACATTGACATCCACAGCTGTTATCTGCTGACAGACCAGCTTCCTAATTGGAGACGTCTACTATAGCCTCAGAGGAGTGAAGGAAACATCAGATAAGATGAGACAAGATGATGTCTGAGTGCTGGATGATTGCACAGTCTCGTTGAAGAGGCAAATACTCTGTCATCATGTCAAAAGGACTAAAGTTATTAAAGTTGTCTGTGCTCACTACGGCTCGGGATTCAGGGTTACCTATTGCTCCAAACTGGCAACCATCTCAGAAGATAACAGTTATCTCAGTAGACTAATACTGACACCCACTGGCTGCTAAGGTATATTCATATCCATAGCCGCATTTATGACAAAGTGCATGGAGTAGTTTCTCACAGCTAAGATGTCACTCACTTAAGTTAATTAAGGTATGCACTGAAAGTCTAGAGTACCCTGGACAGTTATAACAGCAGCCATTTTGACAAAAAATATCAGGGTAAACACAAGTGTTATAAATAGAATTAAGTACGGTTCTTTTCCATGTAAGTGTACCAGAGCCAGTCCAGTAAGCCAGCATGAGCAGTAGCAGGACCCTGGCTCTGTTGGCCCTAAATGGAACTGAACTTTAATTTATGTCATTGGTAACACCTAACTTTACTTTGCTAGTCATGTCAAAAAGGTCTATGACACTGAAAACTTAGAAATAGTTATCACATCATGTGGTCATTCTGTTAGATAACACAGTATTCAGTGTCGTATGTGTGGTTTTACTGCTTGTTTGCTGTCCTGCTGGGCGTCAATATTTTGTTTAAAAAAACAAATTGCAGACTGTCAGTATCAAGCTCAAAGGATCTAGTTTGTCTTCCTCGCCGTCTTGTATAGAGTTTACATCAGGATAGAGGATGCTGACTGCAGATCTGAACAAAATGTTGTCCTGCCACATGCTGAGAGCTGCCTCTTGTCCCTTACCATGTTGTCTCAGACTGAGGGCTCCTCTGGTTACATTAAAAAAAAAAAAAAGTATTCTTGTGACTTTCACTTCCAGGAGGAAAACTCTAGCATGAGGTATTTCTTGTTTATTTTCTTCAAGTCACATATTTGCACCACTGCTTTTTTTTTTTTTTAAATGTAATTTCACAATCAGCTGCTTGTTCCTGATCTTCTCCAAGTATACTTATTTTTCACGTGCTCTCGTAACATATTGAACATGAGTCATTTTTTGAATATGACATGTACTCATTTAATGTGCCTCACCTCTGAAAACAATGTTAAGGATTAAAATTACTACACCATCACAAAGCTGCATTATTTGCAAACCTTTTTACTCAAAGGAAAAGTAATCAACACCATCAAGCCTACTGAAATCTTATTATACATACATATTTTAGGATATTATAAAAACATACCAGCAAAGCAAGTAAGTCCCTAATACAGATATATTAAGTAGGCTACTACAATCAGGTCACAAAATTAGCCATAGCCACCTTGAGGAGATAGTATAAAAATTTACAGAGATTTGATTTTTTTTTTTTTTTTAGTAAAAATGGGGTAGCTTATTTGAGCAAATAGAACTCTAAAGTTTGCTTGATTTAAATAAAGAATAGAGATAAATAAAGATAGAGGAGCATGTGTGAAGTTGTCACTGATGAAAGTGATCCAGGGGGCCATCAAGTGGCCCCTGAAAGTCTATCTCCACCACCCAGGCACCCCCCCTCGCCCGCCCCCATTCACACAGATGATTAAAACAACATTTATATGAACCAGGCCACTCACGAGCATGATCACTGTCTCTGTTTTCTCATCGTTACATTGCACTGAATAACATTAGCCTGTGGAGGAGATCAGCATTAAGGTTGTTCAGGTGTTCAAAACGTGACGTGTCTCTCAACAATACTGATTTGCATAATAGTGCGAAATGAATCCATACAAGCTGCACTGATTGCCAACACACTGGCCTGTAGCACAAGTCGATACAGCATTTCGGCCCATTGGAAAAAAAAATGCTGTAATTTGATGCTCTGCCTCAGTCAGTGGTTGGCTTCAGTGAGACAGACTGCCCCCTTCTTTCCGCGAAACTAAAGCACAATGTAGCGACTGTTGGCCAAAACACATCCCAAGAAAATACTTAGGTAAAAGGTTTCCAAGATGAAGAAGTCTCTCTATCACCAAGTAAGTCTAAGTTAATGCTTTTATATTCTTCACTGAAGGCAGTTATTTTGCTTGTAAAGTTACATTTCACTTGTGGGAGGTGTCTTGCTGTTTGATCAATGTAATCAAACAGATAATCCCATTTTAATTGATGAGCCTATCAAATGGCCGTGGCGCAGACGCAGCTACTGGACCCTGTATAAAAGAGCACCTCCGGGCCCGGGTGCATCTATCAATAGTGGGAGATATCGTCAAATCACTGCCTCACAAGTTAATGATTTGCTGGTTATCTCGTACTTAGTACTTGAGGTTGGAGTTTGGAGTCTGCCCTCCCCTCCGATAAAACATAATAGCTGCAGCTTTGACTTGCTTTGCCTTTTCTTGTGGCCTTTTATTGCCGGTTCACACACACTGACTCTTTTTTGCCGGTTTGTTCCCTCTGGTTACAGAGAGAGAACACACGATGTTAACTCTTGTTGTGTTCTTGCTTTGCACAGCATCCTGTTTATCAGCTTCTACTAAAGGTGAGTTGATGGTTTGATGTTTTTTTTTGTTTTTTGTTTTTTTACATTTTGGCATGTGTTACTGCAGGTTGTTTGGGGGTCTGCCTGGTCCTGCATCACGATTTAATCTGTTTAGCTTAAATGTACTTATCTTCTAGTATATCATCTAGTATATCATCCTTTAACTACAACACTGAAAATGTAAGCGCAGTTGCCTACATCCATAATGTAGAGGGTACTAACATGTCAAGCTATAAATACTGTTAAGAGTCAGTTTTGTAGCTCAACATATGGATATTTTCAAGCAACAGCACATTTGATCAATCCAGAGTACATTAATGTGTGTGTTTAACTGGTGTGATGCCTTGCAGAATGAGAGCAGATATGTATTGAATGAATGAAACTGGATAAAAAGGGGGGAAAAAAACGAGTTTCACATTTTTTCTATCTTTGATCTTAGTCAACCCAGTCATTTCTTAACAGGACATAGAGACATAAACATGAGCACCTTTCTGTCATCTGCAGTCCCAACTTGGAGCTTCTCTGCTGTCAGTGAATTAAAAACTGACTGTGTGGTGTTACAAAATCTTTGGTAGTGCTTGTGCAACCAAAGAAGCTTCATTACATTGTGTCACTGAGAGTCTGAAACCCCAAAATGAATCGATACTGAGAGTAAATCACCCTGGGTCTGATTACAGCACCTATACTGTCACTATCCTCCTGTTTGGTGACATCACAGACAAGATTAGAGTCCGGTTTCTTAGGTGGAGAGAGTTCATAATAGTTCATTAACATGAAAAAAATAATGTGAATTCTGGTTAAAGATGGCAAATTTGCTGTTCCTCCAAGGTCTCAGGACCCAGACGCCTAATTGCTGCTACATTTGTATTAGTGGAATTCAGCCCCATGTTTTTCAGTGGTGACCGGTGATGAAATCAAATACTGACACGTCAGTGTGCCTGTCCTCGTGGCCTATTGTCACATCTGATGAAGTGGCTCACATTAATAGAGTAAAGGAGAGATTTTATCTTGTCTGACTTGCAACACACCTTGTTAATGACTTGTTGATTGAGGGCTAGTCACCTTGGCACTGTCCACAGAGGTTACTTTTGAGAAGGAAACTAAAATTGAAAGAAAAGAAAAAGCTGTTGAAAAAGTTTCTGATCAAGGCTTGATATTTGTTAGAGAAATTTGCACCATATGTAACATTTCACTGGTTGTACGGTCACTGGTTATCTAGCATTGTAGTATAGTAGTGTAGTAGCGTAGTGGAGTAGTGTAGTATACGTAATACAGCAAATCTAAACCTTGGCCTGTTTGTTAGAACTACACCTTACCTACAGTTGACTATTATGGGTTTGTGTCCATTCTATGCTTGTAAATTTGCTTATTTTGTTTAAAAATTACAATGATGATGAAAATTGTCTTTCATATCATCAGCTGGTTCTAGTTTTAAATCTATGTGAACATAGCTGAGAATCCCTCACATTTATCCCATTCTCACATGTTTATTCTCTGCATGTGCTTTCTGTGTTTCTTCAGGTGGTGGTGCTGGACCCCGGCTGAATAATGACCAGCTGTATAAATTCAGCTACACCACTGAGGTGTTGGTAGACAGGGCCAGGGGGTCAAAAGAGGGCAGCACTGGCTATAGGATTTCAAGTGATGTGGATGTCAACCTAGTTTGGAGAGATCCGGGTAACAAGGATGACCAGCTGATTCGTCTGGCGGTATGTCAGCACAATCACATGTCCAGAAGAGAGGCAAATGCTATGCGATGATGTCATTACATAGTACATTACATAGTGTCAAGTAAACAGCTTCAAATGAAACAGATGATAATCAGTGTAGTCCATATATTGTTACTAAAAAGTCAAAGTCAGTCAAAGAGAGCACAATTGTAAAATACTGCCAATAATCAGACTCGTTACACTGTTACATTACCTCAGTTATGACTGCACACACAACTTTGATGTTTTCTTCACAATAGCTGCTGGAGAGCTGACGTTGCACTCTGATACTGATAAAATCCCAGTGAAGAAAACATCTTATAGTTCGACTGATCTACAAAATAACTGCAGGTGTCCTCTACTTCCATGCATGCACCTTCAACATGCTGCCTCTCTCTCACCAACAGATCTCAAATGTGAGGATCGACCCTGTGGCGCATCGGCCCGGGAAGAAGAACATCCTTCATGGCTCAACAGCAGAGAGCATCATGGGGAAGAGCAAACTAGCAGCTATGACAAAGCCTTTCTTGGTGCATCTGAAAAATGGAAAGGTAGGAGCTATGTGGATATTGTAATTGTCTGTCAGAGAGAGGGGGAGCACTTTTGACAGCCCATAATAAGACAAAATGATTGAGGTTTGTGATTATTTATACAGTCACTGAAGCAAAACAAGCAGCTATGTCTTTTGTGTAACTGCAGATGTTGTGTTGTTTGTCTTGGCACTTGTCGTGGACTTTTCTGCGCGCCTTTCTCCTCTAATTTTCTTGAGCCAGCGCGTCATGTTGGGCAGTTTACATTGCAAAACATCAAAGTATTAAATCATACGTACCTTCAGAGAAGAATCTTCAGTAGTGGCTACTTGTGTGTGCTGATATTATTTGGACCTCATCATAAGAATAAGAATATTCAGAATATTTACTTGTAGAAACAAAACGCATTTTGCTGTCATAATTAATACACAAATTAGAAAAAAATTAAAATATTTTATTGGTATTGCAGAGAGATTATAATGGCAGCAGTATCTAAATAACATGGGAATGACTCACCAGTGAAAAATGTTTATCTCAGCTGTTACAGAATCAAAACTGAGTATCAGTTAATTTTTTTTGCCTTGTGCTGGTGTGATGATGCTGGCAGGGTAAATACCAGACAGGTGTGTGTGTGCGTGTGTGTGTGCAAAGGTGAATAGGTTCAGAGGGTCAATGAATGCATAAGCCTGTCTTCAAGAAAGGCTGCTGCTTGGGATAAGGTGCGTACTGTTTGTACTACCTGGTTGTGAGTTGTGGTGTGTTCACCCCAGGCTGACAACCTTTGTCACATATCATCCCCTCATTCAATTATCCTTACTATCAACCTCCACGGTGTCCTATCTAACAAAGCATAAAAGCCACAGGAAGAATAATAATTAAAAGGCTGATTGCTAGATGTCTCACCTCAAGACTCAAGACGGGACTGAGGTTGTAGTGCTGTAAGGCAAAACAGTGCCCACTGAAGAAAATACACATAAGACTAATTTACTCACGTTTACTCATTAGGTTGTGAGAGCAAATGTCCATTTTGTCATTATATAGTTCAGTGAATTTAGCTTTTTTTTTTTTTTTTTTTGCTGTTTGTGATTACCACTCTATGTTTGTGATTACCCTATGGCAAATAGTTGGGTGTTTTATTTGTTATCATTTTAAATTTGAAAAAACTGTTCACCTCTGATGGTAAAAACCTGCAAAAGTAAGATAAAATTGTGCTTCTTAGATTCTTCTTGCCTCATGCTTCTTCTTCTAGCCAAATAAATTGACCCCAAAGAACAAATGACTCTGGCACAGTAAAGTCTCCTACAAGCTTTTAAGTTATTTATACCGATGGCTGGCCAGGGAAGGAACAGTACGCAGAGTAAGACTGGGCGATCTATTTATGGTGAGCCTCTCTGATATTGTGGTTGGGAGCCACAAATAAATTTACATACAGGAGATGGTGTGGGATGATGTAATGCGCTGCTTTGTGTGCTCATGACCGAGACACTGAGTCAATCATTGAGCTAAAGTTTAGCCAAATCTGGTAAGAATGAGAGAGTACCAACAGAAGAGGTATCACATATTGGACGCAGACTGAGCATAAATAATACAAATGATCAGGGATTCACATTTATCTAACCTCTGTATGTTCTCCTATCTGAAGTATGATTACACCATTACAGACTTGGCAGGTATTTTTGTTATTTTTGGATGGATGGATGATCTGTCCAAGCCATCTGAGCCACCAGGTCTCTTTTTAAACAATGTGGCACTGACTAAAACATGATAATGCTAAAATAGACAGATATGTCAGTGATCCATCCACGCCGGCCTGTGCTCTGAAGTCTGTTTGTATATCTATAATGAATTAATGAGTAAATATAACCGATCAATTTTGCCAGAGTGCTGCAGATTTTTGCATGAACTTTTTGGATGTTTGATCGCAGCTTTGCTCTCCTGGGTCTGAATATGTATGACCTCCACTTGACAAAGCACTTGTTTATTTTTGTATGTTATGTAAGTAGTTTATGATGTCATGGCCACATAGTGTGCATGTTTCTGTATGTGCGAGTGTGTAAAAGAAACCCGACACCCTGATGAGAGCCTTTGTCTGCTGCAACAGGCAGGTTGCTTGCATCAGTAGATGGCTGTTTTATCTGCTGGTTGAAGTGCCTTGTTATCTGCAGTTTGGAAACATATTTTACTCTGGAGAACTACTCATGAATTTCAAATTGCATTAACCTTGATGTTTTATTATTATGTGTATGCTATAGGCGAAAGCGTTTTACTCCTATTGGGCAGAGCCTGCAATCATCAAGAACTTTAAAAGAGGGGTGGCCAGTTTACTCCAAGTGCAGCCCAATACTGGGAAGGTTGTAGAGGTAAATGGCATGATATTTTTATTTACACACTTATTCACCCGTATTCATGTTTTTTCCTATATGAATGCACATATCACTCTTGATATCAATTGTCTCAAATCTGTTAACAGAATGACGTGTCTGGAAGGTGCACAATTGAGTACAAAGCAGTAAAGGGGCAGGTGACACGAACCAAGCTCCTGGACACGTGTAAGACTGCAGAGACGGGCTTCACCACACACAGTCAGGTTCGTAAGCGCCCAGACTCAATTCACTGTGCTGCAGGAGGAATGCTACAGAGTCATTAACACGTCCCGCTTCAATTTGTTCTCCTTCAGGTCTTGGGTGTCAGCAAGAAGGCTAGTTCTGTTACAGTATTCACACTTGAAGATGGTTTCATCAAGTCAGCTGCGGCTGAGGAGACACACACACTCAGTGTCAATGCCCGGAGGTCCACTGCAGCTAAAGTTGTGTCCAGGTAAGTGGCATAAAAAGGGACAGAAAATGTGTGGTGCTGTGAGAGTTTGAGTGCAGCTTGCAATATTAATTTCCCTGCTTCCCAGGCAAACCTTCACGCTTGTGGGGAAAGAGGCAGGACCAGCGGAGGCTGCTGGGAAAGATGTTGCTGGGGTCGTCAAGTCCCTTGATGAAAAACTGGCAGCTGTTGGCATCATGGCTGAGAAAGTCAAGTCTCAGTGCAAGGGGTGTCCATCAGTGAGTGGTTTTGAACTTTCACACATCAAATTTAAACATCATTTTTTGTTATGTTGTTATGGTGGCATGTGTCTGTGTGTGTGTCACCAAACAGACACATTCTAGTGAACAGAGTCAGAACAACATGTGATACAAACCCATGATGACTTGCAAACTTTTTGGAGCACCATTCTGCATAAATTAGTGTATTACTGAGAAAAAAATACATTTCTTGAAACAACCATTACTCCTCAGTGTTTTGAGGATAGGCATGTTGACATAGAGACACTTCTCAGTTAATGCATTGCATGACTGTACTTGCATATACTTGCATATAAACAGGATTTTATTGATAATGAGCATTGATAAGAATAATGTTTCTGCAGCCAGCTGGTTCTTCAGTAGTTACTTCTTTTTAATAACCAGCTTTAACAAACCTCTACAAATCCTTATAAAATAGTCAGTGACTCTAAATAGATTTTCTTTGCAAATGCTGTTTTTTTATTGTTATTTTTTTTTTTTATTACTGACTGAGGAGTGTCCTCTGCTGTCTCCTAACGCCCTCTCTACTCTGTGTCTTCTCCTAGCTTTTTGAACACTGGCAGGCTCAGGAGAAGCAGTTGGAGCCGGCCAACCTCGCCAAGGTCACGGCTCCGCGCAGCTTCCTGGCTCTCATCCAGAGCTTTAGGAAGGCTTCCAAGGACGAGGTCCTCAAAGTGCTGAAGAGTGCCAGCAAGACTGCCCTGTAAACACACTCCTCTTCTTCTCCTCCATCTTAATTACCTGTGACCATTTCCCTTCACTCTGCTCTGTTCTGCCTTTGTAATCAGTTGGTCTGATTTTGAAGATCAAAGATCTTGGTCTTGATCTTGATCCTGGTAACACTTCATAATCATCATAATTAATGAATAGTAAATTAACGATTGATTAAACTGTCGTTACAGTTAACAAACAATGAAATGATACCTAATAATGTTTACTTAATATTATTATTGCACAGACTATAACATTTTATATACTATATTAAGTATTTGTTAAAGATTACCTAATGATTTAAAAACCTAAAAGAAATTGTTTGGAAAACATCTACAAACATTACATAGATAGATGGACCACATATTTTATAACACTTTGTTAATGGGTAACAATTGGTTGGTGAATTTTCTATAGACATTATTTTGATTGTTATTATAAAGTTGCATCCAAATAATTTTTAGATGCACTACACAGTATTTGTTAAATATTCTTAATATCTGTAGCAAATTCATAATAGCTTTCCAGATAATGTTTAGAGATGGTCTGCAAACCAATTATCACCCATTAACAAAGTGTTATAAAATATGCGGTCCATCTATCCATGCAATGTGTGTAGAGGTTTTACAAATGACTTCTTAAAGGTTTACAAATCATTTGGTGTACATTAACAAATACTCAATATAATATGTAAAATGCTGTAATGTTTGCAACAATAAACTTGATAATTAGTTTGCAATATATTAAATAAACATTAATTATCATTTCATTGCTTGCTAACTATTTGTTAAAGTTTAATCAACTATCAGTTTATCATTTATTAATGATGGTTATTAGAAAGTGTTACCAAGACGTAAGGGTTGCAGCGTTGCCATGGTTATCTGGTACTCAGCTCTGTCTGTTTTTTTTCCCGTCATCAGACCTCAGGTGGTGGATGCGGTCACCTCCTCGCAGACCGCCGCGTCCCTCGATGCCATGCTGGAGTTCCTCAACTTCACCGATGCCAAAGGCTTGGTTCTGCAGGAGAGGTTCCTCTATGCTTGTGGCTTTGCCTCCCATCCTACTGAGCAGATGCTGAAATCTCTGCTGGTGAGTACTTCATTGTTGTCAGTAGCTGATAACGAAATTGGCACCTTCGCTTGTTCATTAGCCCAAATTCCCAAATCATCATCTGAGCTCATTAGGTGTGCATGTGAACAGTACAATCAAAGAAATATTTTACCTAATCAGACTGTGTCATTTATTTCATTCATCAGAGAGGACAAAGAGGCTCTAATGTGCTAAATATTACAAGAAAAAAATGGATTCAAAAAATCAGCAACAAACATGATCATAAATGCCTCTTGTAGAAATGTTTTTTTCCCTTGTGAGATATAATCTTGCAAGTCCCTAAAATTATCCTCGGGCCCTCTGGGAGGTCCTAATGCCCAGGTTGAGAACCACTGATCTACAACATATAACTGCAGTTATTTGTAACGACAGCTGTTTCTTTCACAGGACATTTCCAAAGGGAAAATCGGCAGCGCTGACATCAAAGAGTCAGTGGTGATTATCATGGGAGCCCTGGTCCACAAGCTCTGTCAGAAGGGAGGGTGCGATTTACCGGTGAGTCTTCAACATAATGCCATTTATTATAAGTCGCACTTGATCAATAGCTTACCTCTTATGTGACTGTACCATGTTACAGCAGGTATATAACTTGTTTGGAAATGCTTGTTGTTAAGCTTCCAGACTTTAAAGTGCAGTTTTTCTCTGTGGACTGACACTGAACCTGGATTGAATACAGCAGTTCAGTGTTTATTCTCTGCCTTGTGTTTATCTCTCAGACAGTGGTCCAGGTGAAGAAGATGATCCTAGAAGGTCCTGACAGCACACAGGTCGAGGCCAACGTTCAGATGTACCTTCTGGCTTTGAAGAACTCTCTGCTCCCCGAGGCCATCCCGATCCTCACAAAATATGCCGAGTCAGAGGTGGGAGCATACTGCACTATCGCCCTCACGGCCTTGCAGAGATATGACATCAGCCTCATTACAGATCAGGTAAGCCATGTTGTACATAATATTTTATCTAAGATGATATGTGTGAGTGTTATTGCTGAATTGAACTTTTCAGCAAAAATTACAATTTTTTCTGGCATTGCAATCCTAGGTAAAACACACAGTGAACAGAGTTTACCACCAAAATCGCCGGATCTATGAGAAAAACGTGAGGGCGGCTGCTGCTGATGTCATTCTTAGTAGCAACCCCTCGTACATGGAAGTCAAGAATGTGCTGCTGTCCATTGGAAGCCTGCCCCATGAAATGAACAAATACATGCTTTCTAAGATCCAGGACATCCTCCACTTCGAGATGCCTGCCAGGTATGATAGAGTAAATAAATGTATCTGATGTAGATATCCGATGGACATGGAAACACAAAGCTGTAGAGATTTCCAACAGAGAGGGCACGTTTTTCCGTGCAGTTGAGTGATGTTTGTGTAACAAAACAATAATAATACAATAAAAATAAGAGTTTACCAATACACAGGATTTCATTTGATGTTTCAGTCCACTGTGTAATAATTACTATTATTCATTTTTCATTTTGCAGCAAAGTTGTGCGAAAAGCTATGAAGGACATGATTTCCCATAATTATGACCGTTTTTCAAAAGTTGGATCATCATCTGCGTACTCAGGCTTCATGGCACGTGAGTGATTTTTTTTTTTTTTTATTCCAAATAACCACTATATTTTCTCAATCAGCTCATGATAACCTTACTGACCGACTAAAGGCTGATTAAGATGCTCCCATTTCCAGTTTTGCACTCTCAACTTAAGACAAGGGGAAACTCATCAATACTGGTTTCTCTGGAGAAACCATAGGCAGTTTGAAAGCACCCTTAACTATGACCTTAGGGATAATTAGTTATGGCACACAACCTATAATTATAAGAGCCTGCTTTGATACCTTTGATACCAGTTTATAAGATGGAGCCTTGTTGTTTTTCCCCCCATAATTTAAGTACCTGCACAACAATTACCATACATGCACACAGATTAAATGCTCTTAATGGCCTGAGTAAATAAATGCCACATCGATAATAAATAAAAACAATCCTCTTCCTGCAGAATCTGCTGATGTTACATCCACATACAGCCTGGACATCCTGTATTCTGGCTCTGGGATCCTGAGGAGAAGCAACATGAATATTTTCGGTGCTAGTAAAGGAGCTCTGCTACATGGTCTGCAGGTGAAGCCATCACACAGGATTATAAATGGATTGCAGTAATTTATGCAAAATTTGCTGTTGTAGCAATACTCTTGTGAAGTTTGCTTTTCATCCCAGGTTGCACATAAGTTATCACTTGAGTCACTCAAGTTTGCTGGAATGAAGTGAAATATCAGAGCAGATCACCATAATGTCTCCTCATATATCTAGACATTAGTGCCTGTTCTCAAAATTCTTCATTCATTTTTTAGGTGGCAATTGAGGCCCAGGGCCTGGAGTCCCTGATTGCTGCCACACCTGACGAAGGAGAGGCAGACTTGGAGTCCTTTGCTGGCATGTCAGCTCTGCTGTTTGATGTCCAACTGCGGCCTGTCACGTTCTTTAAGGGTTACAGTGACCTCATGTCCAAAATGTTCTCTATGTCCGGGGAGCCCATGAATGTAGTAAAGGGTCTCATCTTGCTGACTGATCATTCTGAGGTAAGCACTCGCCACCATGTAGCTCATTAACCCCTTGAACTCCAATTTTCCCTTCCCTTAAATTCCCCCTTAAGTGGCATCAAAGGTAGAAAAAAACTTTCTTTCCATATAGTCTGACAGTGGCTCATATATTCTGTATCTGGTGGTCGTAACAAGACACGACTGTTTCATGGTTGCACTACTACATCAAATACAAAATATCTAACTTGTAAATCATTTTATATTTCCCTATAATTCAGCAAGAAACGTTTGGAAACCTTGAAATCTCCTCTAGAATTTAAAATAAACCCCCATTTGGTGGGTTTGCCATTGCTGTACTCACATCAGTTACAAACCCACTAATGGGAGCTTTTTTTTTTTGAGCCTCTATTGGCGCTTTTCCACTAGTACCTACTTGGCTCAACTCGGCTAGACTCTACTCGGTTTGAGAGCTTTTCCATTACGTGGTAGTACCTGGTACCAAGTCCCATTTTAGTACCTACTCGGCCGGGGTTCCAAGCGAGCTGAGTCAAGCTGAGTCGAGGCGAAAATGTGACGTAAACGCCTTGAAGGCCACTGATTGGACAGGGAGTGACGACGCATGAGAGTGACTCCTGCACGAAAACCAAGCCCAGCATTTAAAAAACAACAACAACAACAACAACAACAAAAAAACGGCAACAGCGACCGTGCACATTGATCATCACTGAAGTTGGCAAAGTCGGAAAATGGCAAGCAAACCGGTACCGTGGTCAAATGAAGACGTGGAGACTTTTCTGTGCATGGTGGCGGCCCAAAGAATCCAGAGGGAGCTGGACGGTGCGCCGCCTCGCTATGATGACTCCACCCACGGCAAGGTGCTACTCAATTGTAATGGAAAACCACCGAAACTGTGTCGAGGCGAGTAGAGTCGAGCTGAGTCGAGCCGAGTAGGTACTAGTGGAAAAGCACCATATAATTAGTATCAAAAGCAAACAAGAGAGATTGGGTTTTGATTGTTAGTGATCAATAACGTAACCAAACGAGCCAACACAAGCTGATCTGTTTTTCAATGAGAAATGCTCTTGGAGCCAAAGAGCACCTCTCTTGACACCAAGAAGCAAAGCAGCCAAATCACTGACATAGAAGTCAGGCTCAGACATTGCTCTCATTGCTTCATGTGTCATTGTCTCATAGTTTCCTGCTCATTGTCCGTCCTCCAGGTCATCCAGCTCCAGTCTGGTCTGAAGGCGAGTGCAGAGTTCCAGGGAGGGTTGGCCATTGATATCTCTGGAGGCATGGAGATCAGTCTGTGGTACAGGGAGTCCAAGACCAGCGTCAACAACAGGTAGAGTCCAGGGGGTTGTAGGATGACACTATGTAAAGATATTACAGCAATATCATGTGACTGCTACAGTTGTGTTGTCAGGCTTAACCACCACAGGAATTATTATTTCAGAAAAGCCTTTTGTATAATTTGCTATTGAGTGTGTAAGTGGGTCACAGCCTCTTACGTGCAACTCTGAGATAAGAAATTATCTTACTGGGTGCACTTTTTCACTTACCTATCTGTTATATTTAGGCTCTTGAGTGTGTAATACAAATGCAGGGCAAAGGCCTTGTGATAGTGATGATTCTCTGCCGAAAACAACTTTTATGATCGAAAGGGAAGTCGTGTCAGAAGGACAGGGTATGTCATTGTGCTGTAAATAGACTGATGTTGATGTTGGATTTATGCAAACTTTAGATGGTCTATAAGTGATGCCTGATTCATTTCTTCCACGGCTTTGCTGGACATTTTCCAGAATTGTGTCTGCGACTGTTCATGCCTGTCTCATCAGTGGTTATGTGTGGATATTGCGTCAGTTCTGTCATCCCTCCTGGTTCTCTATTTTTGGACATAACTGTCAATACACACAACAGTAGCCACTGAATATGGAACATATCATCGTGCTAATATTGGATGTATCACAGCATCTGATGATAAGATGGGATAGGAAAGGAAAATGCCTTTTTGATCATTCAAATTCTGTGAAATTTTCCTATGCCTGATAATTAAGCATACATTAGTGACCCCTCATTTCTGTCGGCTAGAGCCAGAAACAACAGCATTTGCAAGTTTCTCTAACACCCCTCGGTGTCATGACTAATGGACACACAGTTCCATTGTCAGTGTGTTAGGAAAGATGGAAAAGGTGACTGTGAGATCAACCAGATGGGATTTTCTGAGGGTCAAGGTTAGGTTACAAATAACACATGATTTGGGGGTTTTAATGCCTTTTTTGGAACATTAATCAATAAGGAACAAAATGTACAATATTGATTCAACCAAAGCCAAGCCCTTTCATGTTTTTGAGTCTCTTTATGTTCCCACAGATTTTCAAAGTACACCTCACAGGTTTAGTTTGTCAGTGTTTTTGAGCGATATTAAAGGTGACATCTTGGATGGCACTTCTAGAAGAGTTGATCCCTGTGCGCAGGGGAATGGCAGAGGCAGGTGAATGGATCAGCATAGCTGTACCTCTTCCACTCTGATAATAGAGTGGGAGGCTATCTATAGTAGCAGAACAAACCACAGTGGCATCTTTGCCAAGGCATGCCTGCATGGGCAAAGTTACAGAGGCTGAATTTGCGAGCGGACGGCGCACACTTTGATTTGAACCATAAGGAGAAGTTGTTTCATTGGTTGAGACTCCACTGGCAAATGTTCTTGTGAGTGTGGAAGCCAACTGTTTTACTCTTGAGCCTCTGTGTTCACCATAAGCCACAAACATGAAAGAGGTCCTTAATACTGATCAAAAACATTCAGCTGCACATGGAATTTAGTTGGTTAGAGACTTTTTTTAAAAAAAAACTCTTAACTGGTTTTGGTCACAGGGGTGCATTAGTGGTCACTGGCAACGTGACCATCGACATGGACTTTGTTAGAGCCGGGATGGAGGTCAGCTTCGAAACAGAGGCTTCGCTGGACTTCATCACCACTGTCCAGTTCTCAGAGTATCCTTTCCTGGTTTGCATGCAGATGGACAAAGCTACCTTTCCCTTCAGGTACTGTGAGACTCCCTTAGCAGACAATGTTTCTTCCTCTGTATAGTTTCAACAAATGAAATAAAACAGCACATGTAAACAACTTTCAAGCGAGACAATCAGAAAATTCAAAGCCTAATTCAAATTCTTATCCCCCTTTCAGTGAATACCTGACCACGTATGAGAGCCTGCCGTCAGGGAAGAGTGTTGTGTCACGCAAAGGCAGGAAGCAGCTCGTGCCCGGCTCCGAGTTCCCTCTCCACCAAGAGAATTCAAACATGTGCAAGAGGGTTTTTGACTCCAGTTGGTAGGGGAGATTCGATGAACAATCCAAGAAGCAGTCTTCATTCTCATGGGCATGTTTTTAACCCTTCTCACCGTGGTCACTCAAAGAAGATTTATTGCGTTCAGGGACACCTATCTCACCTCAGCCTCAAGCAGTGTCCTAGCATAATGAGGGAAAGTGGGTTTTTTTTTTAAACAACACATGTAATGTTTACATTCCTCTGAGTATTTAAGTCATTTTAATTTGACATTTTGTTTGAAATCTGGGACCTATTGCATTGTCTTTTTATGGATTTCTTTGAAAATGTATTTATAATGGGTACATATGTATGCTTTATTTGATACATGGTACTCAGCGTGAATAGAACCACTGTGATTTTCCCCAACAGATAGAGTATGTAAATATGACACTTGAAACATTGGATTAGCTTTCCTCGTGAATAGAAATACTCCTGTCATCAACATTCCTGTGTTTTTTAATTAAATATGATGACTAAAATGGAGCAACTGAGTATTGTCTGACTATATGTCACTGTTAGTATTATTGAAATAACACAGTTTTTCCCGTTTTCATAACTGAGTTGGTGGATATTTAATACATCAGATGATGTGCACATAGTTTGTTTGTATTTACAAGATTTGTATTTACAAATACTAATCCATCAACACTTTCAAAATATTTTTTGTACATGGCCATAATTGCTCTGCTTCTCCAGAAACTGGTAGGTAGTTTTAAGATAAACAGTATTTTGAGCAACTCTGACCACATCTAAACTGCATTCATGCAACTTGTATTTAGATGCAGTTGATCCACATTACATTTACATTTGTTATCAAAAATGTGCACTCAGCAGAAATCCCATTGCCATCCACTTGGGCCTTCCCTCTGTTGTTCCTGTCAGTCAGCTTTAAATTGGAGGAAATAGTTATGTGCCTCAGAGAAATATTTTCATTAACACTCTACCAATCTGCTATGACAGTGTGCCACAATCTGTCTCAAACCTCCCCACGTGGTTTCGGCAGTCAGATTATAATCCATTCTCATCATCATCCAGTGCACCGTGGGTATATTTACACCTGATTTTTATGTGAATGAGTGTGATCCGACCGGCTGCTGAACATTCACAGTGCATGGTAATGGGTGTAAATGTGGTCACAGTGAACTCTCCTTATTGGTAACACTTTACAATAACAGTACAACAATTAACATTAGTTAACGTTAGTTAATGCCGTAATGGTTAATTAACTGTTAGTTAATGATTATTATGGCATTTACTAATGTTAATAATATCTACAATAACCCTTAAATAACATATAAATTAACACCTTAGCATGAACAGCATTAGTAAATGATTCTTAGACACATTAGTTAACGGTTAGTTAACTGTTACTTAATGTTTATTACCAGTTACTTAATGTTTATTACGGCATTAACTAACGTTAATTGTTGTACTGTTATTGTAAAGTGTAACCCCCTTATTTTGAAATCAGTCTGTTAGTTTGATAATTGGCTGCAAAATAAATGTGCACTCGAGGGTTTTTTTCTTTTTGTTTGAAGATTTTGATTCTGGCAAACAAAGAATGCAAAATGGAAAAAAAAATGGAAAAAGATAATGCATGGGATCTTTCACAAATGAGTTTTGATACCCTGACAACATTTCAGACAATATATACAGAGTAAGCTGACTGTCCCATTTAAAAGAAATATTGCTCAGCCCAGCATATTACCCTCACAAGCACATAACTGCGGTATTTGACAATTTGAACTGCGTGCCCCTCTTAAATGGAAAATCAATGATCCCCGTGTTGCAGCTCCTATTTCCTCCTGGTGGTTTCCAGTGGAGCAGTCAACTATCTGTCAACATGAAATGAGAAAATTTCAAGATGACAGGTTCCTTAATGACAAAATAAGAGTTTCAACTCTGACATTCACCTACATATATTTTTATCTACACAAGTATGATGTTTATTTGCAGTGGCTGTAGTGTTCAAAGTCACAAAACGGCTTTTTGTTTGGATGGAACTTTGCGGTACATCTGAGCAGGAGACAAACTGTGGAGGCCTGAATGAAACACAAACTTGTGGATCCAGGTGAGGCAATAAATCTTGACTTTTCTGGTGTCACAGTTGTGACATCAGAGCCCTTACTGGCATCCAAACACAACAACTGGGCCTTAATGTACATTCTTTAGAAACCACTGAGAGCAGCTGGGGGCAAACCAGTGTCTGCCAGTCTCGATGCATCCATGGCAACGGAGTCAACACAGCAGCAAACTGTCAGGTTAAACTTAAGCCTCAGGCCGGGTGATGTTTCAGTGTCACCAGAAAGCTAACCTTGCACGACGGTGGATGCCAAAACGTTAATGTGCACTTCTATTAGCATAAATCTATTTGACCCTTGTCATTTCTTGTTTATACTGTATATTTTCAGTGATGAACCTTTACCAGCTTTGTTGATAAACCACAGAGAGCTGGAAAAAGACAGGGAAGTAAAACAAAATGTTACAAATGTAGCTAACACAGAAAGTCACTTTTCACAGCATGCACTGCACAACACTGTGCAATATTACTATTTTACATATTTGACAGGAACTGTGCAGGCAGTGTTTGTCAGCTGGTAATTATCAGTGTATACAAAACTCTTTTGTAAAAGATTTCTGTGTGTGAGACATACATTGTTTGACACTTTTTACAATCAAGGTATTTTTGTTTTTATGAAAACAAAGCAGTCATATACTGCTATAGTAATTTTTAACTTAGGATCTTTTCTTGGGATTTTACTTTGAAATATACCCTAACTCTAAGGTTAGGAAAGTTTTTGTTGACTGTTTATGTTCCAACTTTTTCTGAACCAGCAGCTCCTAAAAGGTGCAACCCCATATCTGCATGCAAGCTCCATCTAAGACAGAAAACTATTTCATTACATATGTGATTCGTATTTAATCCTAACAGCACAGTAATGGCCTTACACACTGAATTCACCTGGGTTTTGAAGCCTTGAGGAAATTTAAGGGCTGTGGCGAACCATTTCAGTTTGAGTCAACTGGAGTTACACTGATATAAATGGACACAAACATATTCAGTTAGCTTGCATTTTGAATTTATTCCAGACACATGTAGGCTTGGCAGTCTACAGTACACTCACTTGTCATATTTCATTGCTTTCAAGCTTATATGTGCAAAAACTGCACAACTTCTCCTTTCAAGTGCCTCTCTGCTGTCACACTGACCTCTGTCTCCTTCTGAGGCAGCCATTTAACACAATTAAATAGTGTGCTTAAAGCACACACACAACACCCCTGATGTGACATCCTTCCACACCTTACAGTCATTGTGGCATTTCCTTCAGTTTGGTGCCCCTTCGTGCTTGGACTTTCACACAATGCACATGCCTCTAACCATCTCACCTTCAAGTAGCCATCACTCTAAATATTTTCAAAAGCAAGCACTGATCGAGCCAGTTTCTTCCATTAGAAACAGTGTCCCACATAAAGCCTTTAAGTCAGTATGTTTTCAGGAGGACATTTTGAAGAACAAATTTTTGACAAAAAAAAATAATATTTTTTATGTTATAGTGCATTTCTTGGGCAAAACTGACCTAAAACAAGTACATTTTTGTTTCATTTTCATAGTGCTACTACTATCACCAATGTTTTCAGCCTCTCACTGCTGCCAGTGTTGGTGACAAGAGAGTGATAATCCAAGTGCATTAAGTACATCATGATAGTATTCACAGATAAAAGTCATTCAATAAACTGAATATATCCATGTGGGTTTCATGTATAACATGTTCATGACAACGTTAGAATAGCTGATTTACTGGAGCATACAAATGGAAATATATTTGGGATTTACACTACATTTAACAGGGGAATAACAGGACATTTAAATGACCAATTTGATATCATATATTAATTCAGGTGAAATCATGATTTTCATTATTGAAACATCTGGAAATTCATGGCTGAACTTTAACATTTAGGAATAAACATGATGTGATGTTACTATCCCTTGCGCCATAATCCAAGATGAGCATTAATAAAGATGTCCAGTTCAGAGTTTAGCAATTTTCTTAAAGGTGGTGGAGGGGTTTGTGAAACTGGTCTCAATTTTTAACTAAATAAATGCTCTGCTAGCACTGCTCTTAAAGACGTAAGGGACAAGTAACTATGAAGGCTTAGTATTATGAATTAAGTTAGGATTATTATTAATTAATTATGCGTACAAATTTGAATTACACTTCATTTCAAAATGCATCAGATCATGTGACATCAAGTTACTCTAGAATCAAGAGCAACCCATGTCCAATCTACTACACAGCCAACAACAAGTCTTCCAAACCACTGCATGAATTTATATTATTTCTAATGAAATCAACTCATAGGGCAACTCATACAAAGTTTGTTGTCACATTTAGGCACGATAACATGTATTTTACAGAATTCAGGTACATAGACTGACCAGCAGCTCCAAATACCTTTTGTTTGTGTTTAGTTTTGAAAACATGCTACAAACAGCAACCTACAGTATGCATCATCCCCACACTGGATGCTGATATAGCTTAAGAAAAGCACCTTTACAAAGCACTGAGCCCTGTTGTTACACTGCAGATTCAAAAGGAAACAAGAGACCGGAGAGAGAACGGATATATCATCAGAGGTTCACTGTACAGTAATCAGGTCTTAATAAGGTCACTGATAATATTTTGGATGTAGTTTTTTGGCCAATGCACAAGCTTAATGGAAACCTACATGCCTCCATATGGAAGCAAAAGTAGCAAAGTACTGTTAAGTTTAAAGACCTAGCTGTATATCTGTCTCCAGTGCTGTATGTCTGCTACTGTAAGCCCCTCTCTACAGTGAAGTAACCTGACTCCTTGTTGTATGGCCACAGAGTGCTGAAATGCCACGCATAGCCTCAGCCACAAACACTGACAAATTCAGACAGACATGCACCATCTCCTTTCTCCTTACACAGAAGTGTAAATTAAACCAAAACCAAATAGAGGAGGTTATCCCCTAAAAGTTTCAGTTGGCACTGGCTCCATTAAGCCCAACACTACTTCGGACAATTATACCAAAGTAACTTGTTGAACTAGAGTCCCAGCTCTGCTTAGTCTGAGCAACACACTTTGTGTGTTTCTCTTTTCATCTCATAACACAATAACATACAAGGAGAGTGCTTCCAACATAAAATATAAATACACATCACATGATAGTACAGTACATCAGCTGTGCGGGTTTTAGCAGCATTTTGTGACACTTGACACAAAGGATGCACCTACTTCAATAAGAGTATGACCAGCTGACTCTAAATATGGAAATGTTACTGTGATTGAACAAAATTAGACTTGGCACTACAAGGGTAGCAGTGTGATAAAAAAAAAAAAAAAAAAAAAAAAAAAAAAAAAAAAAAATCCCCCCCCCCCCCCCCCCCACACACACATAAAAAAAC
>OMLB01009342.1:9758-24364 GCA_900302555.1 Myripristis jacobus | reverse complement strand
AATGAGGGTGGGTGGGAAAGGTGGGAAAGGTTGAAAGAGAGACCGACATTGAGAGAGAGTCTCGACGCTTGCGTGTGTGTGTGGGTGTGAGTGTGTGTGTGTGTGTGCCCCATATACTGTAAGCTTAGATGTAATCCAGAGCAGGAAGCAGGGCAGGGCGTTACAGTAGGTGTTAAAGCTCCAGTGCGTCCCTGAAACACTGCTGTTGACTGTTTCACTCAATGCCCGCTAATATAGAACCCCTATTGGGTTTCTGCACAGCGGCCCACGGTGCGCTTCCGACCGCCATCGCAAGAGAAACCAACCAACCGTGCACCCAAGGTCACCCGGTATGGAGACCTGCCAACTGAACATGGCAGGTCAGACGTTTAGAAAAATTTCAGGTTGTGGCCTTTGTGTGCAACGGAGCAGAAACAGCAAAATGATGGTGCAGTGTTTCCATGATGTGTCAGCCCTGTTCGAAAAAAAGAGGATCTTTTTAATCCTGCTGAAGGAATGTTAAGGGAAAGGAAATTCAAATGTGCAATTATTTTTATTGTCATCACTGGGTGCAAAAAAAAGCTCCCTCTAGACAGAGAGAGGCCTATCAGCTGATTCCTCCTGAGCCAAAGCAGTTTTGCTGGGAATTAAAAGCTACTTTCACACATTAAGAGTGGAGTGATATAATCAGAGCATGATCTTCATTTTTATTCCTCCCGCCCTCGTTTGATCGTCTCTTCAATCTAGCAAAGCATCTTAATCTAACATGGAGCTATAGCAAGTTATGGCATTAGTCGACTTTCTGACATCAACATGACCAAAAGTTTCCCAAGTGTTTTAGCAGGTGAGCTCTACAGTAATGTTTGCTAGGAAACCATTTGGTAACATATTATTGCAGCACTAGCTCCATCAAGCAAGATATTTTGTCTTTGCCAGACAGCTGGCTGGTCTTACCAGGGTCGGGGCAATATTTTTACCCTACAAGGACAGATAAAGCCCACAAGCTCTGCTAGAATGTAAAACTGTAGAAAAGACAGACCCTATTACTCATTTTTTTCCGTTTTCGACTCAGAGATCTTGGTGGATGATGAAGACAGCAGTCAAGAATGCTACTAAATAAGAAAATCCCTGTTTTTAACTGGGTTTACCATCCCTTTAAACGCTGATGTTTTAGCAAATGCGTGGTTTTCTTTTTAATACAAGGCCTGTCTGCTCCCTGAGCTGAATTATTACAACATAAAAAGTTTCCCAGCAGATGTTTCAGGCTTGCAATAGAGCTCAGAGTTTGATCTCCATATGGTCGTCCGTGACATTTATCCTAGTTTTATCCGCTTTTGACAATCGGGAAATTGCACAACATGTTATTTCCCCCCTTGAGTGCCTTATTGCTGAATCAGTCGAAAGAAAGACAATATGAGACATCACAACATGTCAAGAACTTCCTGTAACGGAGCTGTGTCAGAGCAAGAGATGCTCGTTTGCTTCCTATGGTGACAGGCACGACACGGGAACCCAGCTGTCTTTTCAAAGAACAAGACACGTCAGCGGCGTTCCTGTTGAGGGCCTGTCGCGCAGCGCCTCGGACACTGGGCAACTACCTGTCAACAAGATCTCAGTCCTTTATCACCTTCTCCTCCCCCACAGGACCTCCCAACCCCTGCTCAACTGACACTTGTAGATAACGATGACTAAAAAGCCTGACATACTCTCTTCGTATGGCAGTGTGTAAGTGAGAAAGGAGCCCTGTTTGTCCGTCCTGTTACATTTCACTCTCTTTGATGGTCCGTCTCATTTAAGCCAGTCACTGCTCTAATCTATTGTCACCCTGTCCTACACACAGGCTCTACTTCGCATCTCCCAGGGTTACGAGCCAAACAACTGCCCGTCTCTGATTTGAAGATGTTTATTGGAGAAACAGGATGACAAAAATTAGCTTTGCTACTTCAAACTAAACTAAACCACAGACAGCAGGACAGTAGACCTGGGTTGATATATATACAGTATATATATCAATATTTTCGTTTAAATATCAGACATAGTCCAGGCATATGACACAGTTTTATTGCTTCCATACACTAGAGTAATATTGTAGAATTGACCACTACTACATTAATTGACAATGGAAAGTCCTAAACCTGAAGTGATTCTATTGTGATGATTTGATCAGATTCAAAACAAGGATGCATGAACATTTTATTAATAATATTATTTTAGCAGCAGTAGCAGACGCAGTAGTAATAGTAGCAGCAGTAAAAGGGCTGGGGAATATATCAATAAATATTAATATTGTGTTATGAGATTTTTGTTATCGTAATAATGTGATATGACATGTCTTTTCCTGGTTTTAAAGGCTGCGTTACAGTAAAGGGATGCAAGTTTCTGAATTTATCAGACTGTTCTAGCCAATCTAATATTTGTCTCTACCTGCTTGGTCATCATATCCAAATTACCAATAATTGTTAATCAAAAATCTCGTATGTAAATATCTATAAGCAGCAGCAGTCGAACAGTATCTGCAATATCATCTCAATATTTATATTGAGGTATTCGGTCAAAAATATTGTGATATTTGATTTTGTCCATGTCACACAGCCCTAGCAGTAGTGGTTATTTTCGTGACATTACTGTCTCTGGGTTTTACTGGGGAGTGTTAGTGTCCCATCATGATCTAAATGTTGCGTAAGTGGCTTCGCTACCTTGGCAAGAGCACGATGAACACATGATAGATCTCAAAAATAGTGAGAATCAATGCAAAGTATCAACTATCAGCAGCTCTGGTCCAAAAATATCAACATCGGTATCAACCTACAAAACCACATATCAGTCAAAGCGTAAACAGAACCATATGAGCACGACCTGATCCAGAGTCTGAGCCTGGAGGCTGCCAATTGTGAACAGTGGAATGTTTATTGGAGAGGCTGGGAGGGTGGATGGGACGGGGGTCGGGGGACATTAAACAGAGGCTTTTGAAGATCAGTAGGAGCTAACGGCTTGACGGCTTGGTAACAAGAGGAAGATTTGAGGTGGTGTGAGAAAGGGGGCACTGCGTCAGGAAACCCAGGGGAGGTGAAGCTGTCTCTGGGGTAAACCTGCTCTGGTGTGATCCCAGGAGCGTCCCCACTGGGGGAAGGTCCACCAAACACTGAGGAAAATAACAAGCCAAGGCTGCTGGGCTGTGTTACATACTGCTACTGATAGTGGAATAGCCTCAATGTCCAAGCAATGCACATAAAAACTGAAACTATTCAGGACTCTGCCTTTATTTTTACAGTACACTGATGAGGTGAACCCAGGTTGAAGCAATAATGTTTTGTTGTTTTCTCTTATCAAATCTACAGCAATCACAAAGCAGGAGAGGCAGATAAAGAGAAGCAGACGAGTCGGAGAGGGATTTCGATTTTGGAGAGATTTGGAGTCAACTGAGATGGGGGAGCAGCTCAGTATCTGGAAGATGTCCCTGATATTTTGTACATTCAGTGTATGATGAAGTTCAGCAGGAATGGGCTGGGGGGTGGGGGTTGATGGGTGAGGAGGGGAGACTAGGAAGTGCATATTTGTTCTCCTCTTATCTATATCCTTCTCCCTTCTGCTGCCAGCACCCAGTTTCCCCACAGGGATCATTAAAGTTTCATTCAGTCTAAAGTGTAGGAAAAGTTGCTTTAAAAGCATAATATATTGCTCATTAATTTTCAGTGAAAATAAGTTGAATTACAGTATTTTTCCTGTCAAAAGCACCGCATTAAAGCTGTTTTACTTTTTCCACACAGCCAAGTGGCTCTTTCAAAAGACTGATGGTAGGTTGGTCATTTCCAAAGACTAATTGACTAAAATGTTTTTTCTCTCTCCCTCAGTTAAGTCATAACAGCATTTGTACTGCCACTGTGAAAATACTAAGCAGCACGACATCACAGCTGCCATTTCTTTTCCTTGGAGGTGAATGAAAGCTTATGAGAAAACGAGCAAGAGCACACGTCTGACGGCATAACAGCTTGACTTTTCAAATATTTGAACACTCAAGTAGAAATATGAATCTGAACACCTGTTTTACTTAAAAGCGTAACCATAAAATCCTCATTATATGCATCACATTGCTGTGTAAATTATAAAAGGAAAATGTGTGATCTTACCCCAAGTTAGTTACCCAAGTGCAACATATTAAAACAGTATTATTTCTCTCTCTGTTTCAGGACCACAAGGTGTGATTGTTGTAAAGGTTGTTCCTTATCGGATGCATGTGATGAAAATCACAACAGCTTTATTCTAGAGGTTTCTGAAGCTGCGCTGGCTCTTCTCACCAACATTGCACTTCCTTTTCTTATTGTCTCTCTGTGTATTCATGAATTTGTCAGGTAGCTCTCACCTGACAAATCAGATCATTTGTGTATGGTGTCCTCACCACGGCGTCAATACACACAGGCAGGCTGGGTGAGAGATGGCAGGAAAGGGGTTTAACACACACACACACACACACACACACACACACTCAGTCTTCTCTGTCTATGTGACCTTAGTTGATGGTACGCATTGCTATTCAAGTGCCATTCGTTTTTTGTTGGGGTTTTTTTCTGTTTGTTTGGTCTGCACCTGGGTCTGTGTTTAAATAAAATGATGGCAAACTGCTCCAAATATGTAGAGCAGTTCCACCAAACTGAAGACAAAGAAAGAAAAATGCCAGACATTTATGATGCAGATAAGGCACACTTTTTAAAACAAGGTTTAATATAACACCAGCAGATGGTTTGTTAGTCATGCACAGTGGCAAAACCCTATTTAGTGCAACAGAGAACCCTGCAGCACAGGGCTATTCAGTTACAAATTCAGCTGGGCCAGATTCTCAAACCTAGAAATGTAGATGGCCCAGATATTTTCAGCAACCTATTGAAAACCATTTTTTATAGTGAATTTTTTTCCTTTTTTTCTTTTTTTAGTTCTTCTAACAGCTTTTCAAAAACATCCCAACCCTGTGAATAGTTGAAGTTGTAAACAGGGTACATTTTAAACAGAGGATGTCACGCTAGTTTGAATTTTGTTGTCATTTATCACCTCAGTATGCATTCCCTCACTGTTTCAGAGCCTGTGAATGGCCTTTTCTTCTTTGCCAAGATCCAGGAGAAATGAAGGGAAGCCACTGTAGTTCTGTCGCACCAGGACAACACGGCTCCGATCGTAAGATGCAATCAAACCCAGCGCCTTAGCGTCCCTCTCCTGTGATCCATGGGGAAAGTTAGGTGTTTCTCAATGTGGTGCCTCCAAATATTACACTCTTTAACTGCCACAAAGCACTCATTGCAAATTAAACACACTGGTTTGGTGTTTGGGCATGGTGGTAAAATAAACCAGTATTTGCCAGTCCAGGTTGGGACAAACAGTTTTCATTGTCAGTTTTACATCTCAGGGTTGACAGAGACATATTTTCAGTACAGCACTTGCCTTCTTGCGACTGTCAATAGCCAGATGTCAGAATCATGTTATATCAGAAAATGTTGATTTGTGAAAGATATCCTAATTGGTGGAATATCTTTCTAACGTTGGTTATGTGTTTGTATCCTGACTGCTAATGGATTTTAGATGATGCTTGCAGTACTGTGACGATTTAGGCTACACAATGGCATTACTATTAACAAATAATTTTATAATATTACAATTAACATATCAATAGGCTGGATGTGGTCTGTGGGCTGCCAGTTAAAAAGGTCGGCTTCATACCAATGGATGCTAAGATTAAAAGAAGGGCTAAAAGTCTAATGTTGTTGAGTCTAATTTTTTTTTTTTTTTTTTTTTTTTTTTTTTTTTTTTTTTTTTTTTTGCTGTTGCATTTTGATTCTTCACTCTTCACTATAGTAAGCCACAAACAGGCCCAAAAACTGTAGAGGTCTAAAAGAAACGCCTGATAGCAGAAGATTCCACAAGGCCCTTTGTCAGCGTATATTAAGGGTCAAAATCCAATATAGATCCATCCTCAGGAGTAAAATGTTCATCTGGCCCTTAACCCTTGTGGGATGTTCATATTTTTGTTACACTGGACATGTTCACGGGTCTGGTGGACCCACTGCATTGTTGGCTTTTTAAACATTTTATGGCAACACAAGGTCAGTGTCCCATCCACTGTCTGCAGAGCAGAAACCAACTTTACATCCTGGTGATGTTGCAGATGTGTTGGTACCTGTAGTTGATTGTGTAAAATGAGACAGATGCACATATTCAGTAAATGTGTTGCATTTGTACTGACCTCTTTATATTTCTTTATAGTTACATGGTACGATAAGGTATCAAATCTAGTGTATGATTTGAAGCTATGTATGTTTTATATTGCTGGATTACATCTCTACAGTATGCAATGAAATCTTGCACACAATCAGTCATCATAATGGCATTAACCAGCAAGAAAGCCCACTAAGACACATCCATGTTCAGTGGTTAGTTTGAATTTTCGAACAGCAGTAGCTCCTAACCTCTTTGGCCTTTTCCCAGTCCAGTTTGAAATGGCGGCCAGTGAATTACCTTCAATAGTTCATGTGGAGGCAAGTAATGTCCAGAAAAAGTATGAAGTGAAGAACACACCCTGTTGAAAAGATCTGACAAAGCTACAGCTTGAAGTTTTACAGGGAAGCCATCAGTAGCACCCAGCTCCACTGAGACAGTTTAGGATGAAGAGTCTTGCCTCAGGACAGTTTGTCAGAGGAGTGTTTCTTTTTTTCATTCTTTGTGTACATCTCTGTCTTGACATTTACTTGTCTTCACAGATTTTACATCATGTTTTCTGCCATTACTAAACAAAAACATTAAATATTACTTGTTTCATACCATAAAAAACAAGTCCAAATAAAAGATTGGCCATAATTTTGAATGCTATTATTTTTATTTTTATTTTTTAATGCCTAAAGAGCATTTCAGAAGGATCGTTTCAGCATCTTCCAGACTCTGCTGAGGAATGCACGCACTCCCTTCTTTTTCTTCTTCTTTTTCTTGTCATCTGTGGAGTTAAAAAGTACTGAGCATTAATAAATGCTCTTGTATGAATCGCAAAGAAAATGGCGATGCAATTTCATGATAATTTGCCCTGTTATCAGAATGATCAACAACTCACCGCGACTCTCTACGAGCTCCATCACGCAAACCTCAGGAGTCTGACAATAAAAAAACAAACAAAACACTAACTTCAGTGCCGATATGTTTCTGTTTCTGTTCCTCATTTGACTGAGGAGTCAGCGAAAAATCACTGAAATTTGTGTATAATGTGATGTTTCATTCACATACTACACATCTTTTTTTTTTAAGATTTGGTTTGTCTTCTACTTCAAGGATAATGTGAGCTGTCACACTGAATAGAATTTGAAGAATTTGAAATAAATTTGAAATGAAGACATGTTCAAGACACCAAACATGCTGCGATGTAATGTGGAAATAGCTGTGATTTACCGCAGCATCCTTGTCAGAAATCAGCTCAGTCTGCTGCAGGACCTCCTCTGCCTGTGGCTCTGAGTTCTCCTCAGAAAACCCTGCGGCCTCTTCCAGCTCGGCTTCCCCAGCAGCCTGGTTCCTGCTGTCCATATGGTGAATGGCAGAAATGACAGCCTCCCTTGCACTGAAGACGCTGTCATCAAAGTCCAGAAGTTTGAAACTCCGCAGTCTCTCATCAAACCTGCCGTGGACCAGCGCCACCATGTCCTGGGCTGCGTTTTGGGACATGCCTTTGAGAAGACCCAAGGGGAAATACCTGAACTCGGACAGGCAAGGACTCACTGTGTCTGCCAGCAGTTTGCCTGTTTTAGCAGCGGCAGCAACCTCAGCTCTGGTTGCACCAGCAGCAGCCCTGATGAAACACTGAGTGTGGGAGTGCTGGTCATGAAGTTCTAGTTCCTCCAGGAGGGAATCCAGAGCTCCTCTCAGTATCTCTGCTACCAGGATGTCAACATGCTGCTGAAGCTTCTCTTGCAGCAAGGAGTTTTGTCTGAAAGATGGAGCAGTGTTCTGCAAATCTTCAAAGAAGGACAGGAGGACGGCTTTGATGTCCTCCTCTGCTGCAGGTCGGACGGCCGATAGGAACATCTGAAGGCCCTCCAGTGTGATCTTCATATGACAGGGAGAGAAAGAGAGCAACAGTGAATCTGAGTGACTCCTACAGTGTAGCTGCCACAACACAAAAGTGGTGGATTTTGGTTTACCTTTCTGCCAAACTGCAGTGAAAGTTGTTTCTCTTTGTGAAGCTCCTCCTGGAGCTCTTCCTCCATGTGGTTGAGGCAGTGCCACCTCGCTGTAGTCCAGGCCTGTGCACATCACCAGCGTGTCAGTCTCAACATGGACATCATGTAGCTGACACTGAACAAATAAATGTAGGTTTCTCCACAATCTGAGGATGCACTGTCAAATTTACCTGTTCAGCTAGAAGCAGGTCTCTTGCCACAGCCCGCTCTGCTATTTCCTGGAACCTTCAAAAAATTAAATATTTTGTTGTTTGTCTTTTCAAAATGTTGCACATTTTGTATCAAGTTTTATTGTGACATGTAATTTAATCTAACAAATGGAGAGTTGGACTCACTCCTCCAGGAAGCATCGTCCTGACAGCAGCCAGGCTTTGATATTGCCAACAGAAAGATGAGGAGGAACCTCATCCTGCTGCTTCATGAGCAGGAACTGCCTCATGATTTTCTTCTGCAAGACACAATCACAATCTGCTTTGAACTGGAAAACACAAGACCCCCCATGAGGTGTGCATGTGTTACTTCATTTCAAACAATGCACTCACCTCTGCTTGGTACATGTCCTGCTCCCTCTCTGAGAAACAGGACGGTCTCATCAGCTCCACTTGCTGATGAATGAAGTCTGTATCCATTTGTGACACACTGCTGATTCACCTTGTGGAGCAAAGCAGGAAACACTCAGCTGATGACAGTTAGATAGCATCACCGAAAAATGACTGATTTCAATCCACACCTACCTCACTGTGAAGTCTAAAGTGAACAAAGTTTTAATCCAAACTAGTTACAACTAACTAATCACAGAGAGAAAAGGCTTGGATAGCTGACAGTTGAATGTTGATTCACACTGTGCCACCTGCATCCTCTGCCATCAGAATGTGTCACTGTGCTGCAACAAAGTGATGATTTTTGCTTCTGACACACACACGTGCACACTGCTCTTCTGCAACTTCTGCAATCCACAGAAGTTCTTCACTGTATCTTGTTGTTTTTAGTAATCACAAGAAGCCTTTTCTGACCAAACTGTATGAAACTGCTGTAACTCGCCCACACAACTCTGTAAACCATCACATTACAGCTATAAATCATTCAAAGTGAAGTTAATGGCAGATTGTCAGAACCAACAAACACAAAAAACACTGCTGTTGACTTTCTTGACACAGGCTGTCCAATCCCACATTTTACCATCATTATCAACTGCATAACTAGAAATTACTCAAAAGACAACATGGGGCTCAGGACAGGTCCTCAAAAACAGCAAGAATACTGTTTTTAATACTTATCATTACACTAACTCTAACTACTTAGTTTGCAAAATGCACAATTTAAAGAGTTTTAGCTAAGAGGAAACAAATGAACAGAAAAACAATGTACAAACCTGGCGTAAGAAAAAGGTCAAGGTGTTTTGATTGCATAAAAAAATGAAATAAATAAATGAAAATAAGCACAGGTGGTACAGACACCACAGTGTTCAGGTACCAAGTGACTGATCCAAAGTTCCAGCACTCAGGTGTGTAATGTACAGAATGCAGGCCAATATTACCTCATCATTGTGATGTGTCATGTTATTGTCAGGACATAAAATGACCACGGGACCAAACTGAAACTGTTATCTTACTATCGTGAAAAAAATCTTCAATGAATGCTTCGTGCCAAAAATGTCAGCAAACATAAGCTGCAAACTCCTTGACAATACTTTCCAGTAGCACACTGATGTACGAGAAATGAAAACGTTTTGTTTCTTGTGTTGAAATGATTCAACATTTAACGATTTGATTAAGATTCTATTCTAAGAAACTGCCTAAATGAGTTGAGCTGTTTTATTGATGTACTAAAAACAAGATGTGTATTCTTCCCTGTTTATTTCTGCAACAAACAAGTTAACCATTCACCATTTCCTGTGGATGCTATTTGGTATTTCATTTATTTGCTCTATTATCAACTACACATATCTATGAGTTATCAAGATATTGAATCAAACCTGCCTTAAGTTTTCATACCCTATATATAGCTGCTCAGGAGTGATAATATTACTTGTAGTGTGAATAGTATACTACACTGTAGTACTATGTGCAGAAGGTATATTGAACCTTTATGGTGCTGTAAGTAAGAGATTATCCACTTCAGGGTGTGTCCTATAAGGTTTTTATATAATTTTATTATAGGTATTTTATTATAAGATTTCCCAGGGTCCTATGTTTCAATGGTCTAATGGCTCCCATTTCAATATTTATGTTGACACATGTTAACCCTAACCCCCATGAATACAGAGCTGGGGAACATCTTTCCCATTATTAAGTTCCCATTATGTGCTAAATGGACATGGGGAACATAGGACCCTAAAGAACGTAGGACCCTTTTGTCCTGTTCCTGTTATGTGCCATATAAATCTGTGGAACATTAAAATTCTGGGAACACAGGAATGACTCCATGCATCATTATTCAGCTTGAGTCACAGTATTATGGACATCATGGATTTGCCAAAATGGATCACATATGGCACACACTGGCACACATGACTTGGCTAGCTCAGGTTTGGTGTTTATGTCTGTGTTAACTGCTAGAAAATAGACGCAATCATTTTCAAACAAATGACATTTTAAAAACATGGCACAGGGGATACTGGATAATGTAGGCTAATGTAGCTCCATGCAAAAGTATACGTTTGTTGCTATGGTTACATATAGTATTTTATGGCCTGTGTATGAATTTAAAACAGTAATTAAACTTGAGCTGGACTGCATTACACAGTTTGAACACACACCAAGTATTCAACGAGACCATGGTAGGCCTATAACTCAGCTTTCATATATGTAAATGTACACAATGCTCTAAAATGTATAAATTGCTCCAAATCAACAGAACTTTTTAAAAACAAACTTTTTTGTGCCTGTTTTATTATTTTAACAAATCAGAGTTACCACGTCCTGAAGGTTCCTATAGGTTATCGAACCTTCAAACAAACTAAAGACCCCTTAAGCCTCCTTCTCTCTGCATGTAAAGTTAAAAAACGATGCATTGGCTCCAGTTTATGGGCTACACCAGTGCTCAGTGAATTACAGACTGCAGTGACATTTAACAATACTTTGATACTTCTCTGAAAGCCTCCATAAAACTTTATAAGACCAAAACTTATACCTTCATGAAATAAAGGGAATGGCTAATCAAATTGAGAAATGATTCAGCGTTTTCTGCAGGGAGACGCAGAGCGAGTGTGCTCCAGTCATCATTGACGTTTCGGGCTTGCAGTGCTCTGAGGCTTAGGCAGTGGATTTTCAAATCAGGCTTTGTTATTGCAGGAGGCCGGGGGGGAGAGCAGATGCTCCGTTCATTCAATCATGCATGTCACGCTCTGGACTGTTTTTCTCTCTCCCTCTCTCTCTCTCTCTCTCTCCCCCATCTATTTATTTATCCAGCTTGCCTCTCTCTCTTTCTTTTTCTTTAACCTTTATTTATCCAGGGAAAGTCAACTGCACGCTCTTTCCAAAGCAACACCCTGCATCGCATTCACCCTGTTACATGAATGCACGGATCAGAGCGGCCCAGTACAACCATAGTCTTCCAGTCTTTATCCACTTATTCACTCTTCAGACCAGTTTGGGGATTCAGCCCATCAAGCTTGCTTCTGAAACCTCTACGCCCCTGTTGCTCCTCTTTCTGTGGTGTGCTTTCTCTTTTACTGTCGATGTCACTCTTCATTTGTGTGTGTGTGTGTGTGTGTGTGTGTTTGGGGAAAAGATACATCTGGCAGTGGGTGCTAATCTAAGCCAGGTGGTGGAGGACCCATCGCTGTTGTCATGAATGTGACGACAAACTGTCAGCCACCTCACACTGACCCCCCAACAAGGAGGAAATCTGTGTGTTGGTGTGGTGATCTCTGAGTGTGTGTGTGTGTGTGTGTGTGTGTGTGAAGGAGAGATAACGGGAAGCTTTGTTTTATTATTGTACTGTACCCGCATCTGTGAGTGAGAGGGAAAGAGTGGAGGCAAACGTGCGACAAAGAGACATATTTTGCAGTGTTTGTTTCCCTGCACGTGTGTGTGTGTGTGTGTGTGTGTGTGTGTGTGTGTGTGTGTGTGTGTGTGTGTGTGTGTGTGTGTGTGTGTGTCCTTGATCTTTCTAGCTACAGTAGCCCACCCATAACTTGGCACACTGGGGCAATCAGGGTCCCGGTTGAGTGTCAGTGGGTGTCAGGGAGCTGCTTACATACCATGACGGATGGGAGTGAGGTCACCAGAGAGGCAAGCATTTCATCTAAGGCCACCTCTGACCACAGCAGGCAGACACACACACACACACACACACACACATACACACACACAACACACACACACACACACACATACACACACACAGACACCGTCTCCAGCCATGTTTATGAATCCAAGTTTTACTCACGCTATATTTCAATCTAACACATTTCTTCTCTTTTGCTCTTACTCATTCACTTTACCTTTTTCTCTCCATTTTACACACTTTCATGCAATTAAAGTCTTGTTATTCCTCTTTTCTCATCACTCATTTTAAAAAAGTAGTGTTAGTACTTGACGTATTATTCCCTCGGAGCTGTAAGTCATTCCTCAGCAGCCTCGCCTATGCACTTTTCTGCGCTAGAAGTGGAAACCAAAAAGCATTTAGGACCAATGTTCATCATTTTCAATGCAGTGAAAAAATCTTTGATTAATTGTGATGGAAATGAATGAATGAAATGGGAATTGGAATACAGTTTTTGAATAATTCAACTTCAGTCTGAGATGTAGAGAGCTTGAAAATAAAAGTAATGGCCAATTTTTTATTCTTATATTGCTTTAATAATATGACACAAAGTGAAATAATGTCACACTACTGGGAAAAGTAATTATATTGCTGTAATGTATTGAGAGTGAAAATAGGGATCTCCAATCACTGATTATCATGAGGCAAACAATAAACAATATTTAATAAAATAATTTATTTTTTTTGCCAGACAAGCCATGATTTGCTGCTTTTTTCCTCGCAAAGATGATCCTATTACACTTGTTACATACATCATAAAGGTTTCTATCAGTATGCATAGCAGAGTTTTGGGTGTGTTTACTTGCCTCTACATCCCTGATTACCATGCAACGCTGAGGGTTAATACAAACACACACACACACACACACACACACACACTCGGACACACTAATTTAGCGGGGTGCTCTCTTGTTCTTCGTCCCAGCTGGGTCCTATAGAGTTAATGCTGAGAGGTGAAAGGCTCTCTGGGCGTCTGGCCCTTGAGACAATAGAGTAATTACAGAGGATCTAGAAGGAGGAAGGACACTAAACCCTGTCAGCTGCACCACCAGAACCCCTCCAACACATACACATACACCCACCCACACACACACACACACACAGACACACACACCAGACGGCTACCACAAATTTAGAATCACTTTTATTGACTCAGTACGACTGCACATACGAGGCCTTAGGGTTGGTTGATTACTCCAAGAGATTACATGAAGCATACAGCAACACAAAATTATATCTATAAAAAGATGCATGGAAAACATTATGAGCATAAATTGAAGAGTTTGTGTACCGAGAAGCTGCACATGAAAAGGCTGCAAGCCATTTAAAAATCATATATGTTTTTCCTTAGCATGACCCAACACATGCACATACGCATGCAAACACACACACACACACAACAACTGCACATGCACACACAAACAATGGCTTCCATAATGTCCAACATACTCTTATTTGTGTTTGAATCATTTATAGCGGTACTCATATCATCATTTTAATCTAGACTGCATTACCGAATGTATTGCACATGTTTTAAAGCAGCTTTTGTATCATTTCTGTGTGGTTTGAAAGCATAAACTATTGCGCATCAGCTTTTGAAAACACATGTTTTGTGTACTACTCTGGTGGTGCGGTTGTTCTTATAAAGAATCATGCAAATGAAGTAATTTAAATGAATTAAGACAAAGAGAGGCAAACAAGAAAGAAAGAAAGGAAGGAAGGAAGAAAAAAGAAAGAAAGAAAGAAATTTCAGCAACTCCCACCCAATCATCACCCACCAATAAGAGGATAGAGATTATTGACTAATTTTTAACAATTCTCTAATGCATTCATTATAAAGAAATCACCACTTGATTTCCAGCGGGACTGTCAAATCTCTCATCGGCTAATAAGGGCTTTGCGGCTGATGGCCAAACAGAGATGACAGCCTCTTTGTGTCTCTAAACTGTCTCCCAAACAAATCAGAGCGACTCGCCGTGAAATCCATTCATGGAGCCATTAATGTAATTGTGTCGCATGACATGTATGAAATCAACAACAATGCTGCGTCTCCTTAGCGTGTTTAGGAAGAGTGATGGGCTGACAAACTGACTGGGGAAGGGGCTGGAGAGACAGGGGATGGGAGGGGGAGGAAGACGGCTACGATGACAGAGG
>OMLB01009323.1:2749-14190 GCA_900302555.1 Myripristis jacobus | reverse complement strand
GTGCAGCGGTTGCCAATGCACATGAACTGTTTGATCTAGTTGAATAGATTTAGGGAGTCCTGCAATACGGCTCTTGCACCGCTAGGGGGCAGACTTGAGTCGCGCATCACACTGCAGAGAGACTCGCTCACCTTTCAGTTACACACAGCAGAATCTGTGTGTGGGTGTATGTATGTGTGTTGTTGGTTTATCATAATGTTTGATGGCACACAGGGTAGTTAGTTTGCTGTGCAGATCTGTGTGTGTGTGTGCACCCGTGGGTGTGTGTGTGTGTGTGTCTGTATTGTGGGGAATGACAGCCTCTTCTTGTTCTTGTATGCCTGTGTGTGTGTGTGTGTGCGTGCATGTGTGTGTGTGTGCGTGTGTGTGTGTGCTGGATGCCATTTTGTTTGCTTTCCAATTTCAGCCTCAGACACTCCGGTTTTGTCCTTGCACCCCACACATTGCTCTTCATTTTCTATAAGGACAGAGGTTTTTGATGGATGGCGTAGTTGAACTATTTTGCTTTATGGTCAATTCAGTTCCCAATTTTAATATGTCTATCAGTCTGACAGAGATGAAATATTGTCATTATTAATATGTTGGCAAGTCTGCTCTGCTGACCATCTTCTGATCATATGATCATATTGTTGCAATCATTGTTTTTTTTTTCCTGCAGTTACAGTACACACACTTCCTCTTCACAGACCTCAGACAGGAGGATACAATCACATTCGGAGCCGTTTTCCTTTTTGAACAAACATTGCCTTTCGTAAATCCATTTAAAGGTCATCTCAAACGACTGCAGCTTTAAAGTAGCCATCTGGCCAAAACTAGCACATTAACAGCAATGTTGGTAGATGTATTTGAATAGTAAAAAATAAATCTAGTTAAATTAAATGACGTATATCATAAAGCTTATTATAATTCCTCGCTTGTCATGGCTGTTATCGCTCCTTACAGATGACTGTAGTGACAAAATGCACTCAGCTGGAATGCATGGAGTGGCATTCCTATTAAAATGATTATACTCGAATATTAATCTGCCTCAAACAGTTAAAACGGAAGCCATTAAAAAATATAAAACGATGACAATGCACACGTTACTTGTTTTCCTCGTATCATTTCCATGGCAGCCATTTTAGGTGCTCGGAAGAACCACAACAAAGTCCACGTTCCATCCACTGTGACGCTTCAGTGAAAGTTGTTTTGTTTGGATGTTTCAAAAGACGGCTATCGTTTCACTTGCATGACACCACCCTCCCCCCCAGCAACCGCAGCGAGACTAGCTAATAACAACAATGACGCAACATTACACAACAAGCCAAAGTGTCACTACAGCTCGGGCTCTCTGTCTCCACGCAGAGGACCTAGCATTAAGTGCTGAAGCAGCATCCCAGTGGCCCACTCCTGAAAGAATGTCATGCATTATTGACCTGGAAAAGTCAAAGACCCCATCACTTATTCATTTGGCCTCACTGTAACCACCCACGTCTGAGAAACACATGGCCAAATAGTAGAAGCCGGAGGATCATAACAGTGCAAGCTATCTACTTCAGTGAGGGTATAACACTTCAAAAGCTGCCCTGTTCCGGCCTTGCTGGGATGCTGAACCTGGACCTTTGTGTGGGCGACCTTTTCATGCCTTTCTTCTCCACTGTGGCTCTGACACATGGGTTTGTCAGGCAGCCAAATCCTGATTTGAGGAGGAAGGGAAGGGAACTGCATGATCACTTGCTTTCCTCTTATACTGATACTACAATTATTTCAGGAGAATACTGAGAACAAAAACAGCGCTTACACAGTGTTTATCCTTTGCACTCGCCATATGATATCACATACTATCTGCAGACACAAAACAAAATCAACTCTGCATGAAAAAATAAAATCTGTCATGCAATCTTTATCCTTGAGTTATAGTAAACGAGAGCGGACTGGGTGTTATGTTGTCGTAACAGTATGCATTATCAAAACTTACACCCCTGGAATTATGCAAAATATATTAGACATTCGCTGCCACAGGCTAGGCAATATTATCTGTCCTTGCTGTTAGCTTGCCTGTGGCATTGCAACACCATGTTTTTACCGCCATACATCTCTTCAAAATTGTGATTTTTCATTCTGTTCAACCCTACGGCTGTCAGAAATGTCTGTATTGCCACACAGGATCTGTGCCAAACAACCGCTTACAATACTTCACAAGGCAGTGCCAATGTAATGTCTTATATTTTCACGGTGTCTTACGAAGGTGGTGCTTGAGTTACGTGATACACTAGCTGATGCTAGCAGAGACAAAACACAACAGTTAGATGTAGTGACTATAGCCGCTGAATGAAAGCGAAGTGATAAAACAAGCAGTTCAGAGGGGCAAAACTGGCATTCAGACACAGGGATATTGTTGGGCAAGTGCAGCAAAAAGAAAGAAGTACTTTGGCAAGAGGCACCAAAGCAATTTCTCTGGCTAGGCAGGGACAATGAATTAAGTGTGGAAATGTAGTGAGCAAGAGGCTTAGCTAGAAAGAACATGGCATCTGGGAATACATATATTATTGAAGCAACCTATATTGTTCCATGATCACAGCAAAACCTCGAGAAGTGGATATACCCACAAATCCTCAAACATAGAAAGCGTCAGAAACCTACAAGATATAGGTAAACATAGCCTTCAAGTCATATCAAGTGATAACTGCTGAAATGTTGGCCTATAAATGTACATAACCCCATTTTCAATCTTTTTTTATGTTGTATTTTCTTGTTATTTTGCTCCTGTAGTGAATTTATTCATCCACAGGCCTTTTTAAAGGGTCATCTGTTCCTTAAAAATAGAGGATTAGCTGTTATCGGGGTCCCTACTCTTGCCATATGATCAAGTTAGACATGCATGGTAGAGATATAGAATGGAAGTAAATTGTTTAATGGGAGACAGATAGACAGATACAACAAATTGTATATATATATAGTTTTTTTTTTTTTTGGCATTTCTGCTTATTTAATAGTGACAGTAGAGAGAGACAAAAGCAGTGGAAAGAGAGGGGATCTGGGCCAGATTCAAACCCAGGTCACTGCGGTAAGGACTTAGCCTTAGTACGTGCCCTACCAGGTGACTGGGGCACCCCCAGATTGTCTTTGTTTTACATAAAGATTTACATAAAGGATAACTTAATACAGTGAGCAGTCAAGGCTCAACACCATTGCTAGAACGACAGGAATAATTACGTGGAAGTTTGGATTTATAGCAATGTCCACTGCCGGTTTGCTCAAGGAGTTTGAGGGTCATGATCAAGCCTTTGGTGAAGCCATTGAGGCGTCTTCTAAAATATCAAAAAGAGAAGTCAATGGCTCTGGCAGTGGAGAACGTACGGATTCAAAGGATTCAAAGTAAAGAAGTCTGTCTCATGGCTAAGTGGAGTTTATGTATCTCATGACAGAAGGAGAATTTTAGCAAGAGGGCCATCCTCTGTCATTTCAACCTGGTATACCATTGCTTTTACATGGCTGACTGCTTGTGGCTCCAGCGTGGTTTTGTGCTGCTCAAGGCCAGTGTGTCTGCCATTTCTTTATCTGATGCCTGTTGGTACACTGTGGTTTCTCTTCTGTCAAAGGAACTATTTCAAACCAGGGCTGTGGTCCTCTTACAATGCAATGCACACCTCTGAGTAAATGTTTGAAGCCACCAGGGCCAGCAGGGGCTGGAAATACTGGAAACTGACTGAGGTATTGTGGGTTACGTGTAAGCCAAGGTACAGGTAAAATGAAAAATGTTATGTCCATGAGTATATGTGTGTGATCAGTTCTGTAAGTGACTATGGTTCTGGGAAGCTAGATTTTACTGTTCAGCACCACCTTGAGATGCCATGGGCCAAATTCAAACATCAGTGTGGGAGGTACCGACTTGATATGCCAAACAGACTCCTATATCATGCATCCTATCCGTCCTATAAGATCAAAGCTCTGACTTTGATTTCATAGGGAAGCTTCAGAGGTGACCATATCTTATTCTGCATCATGATTCATATTCAGGGTTCCTACACATTTTCCATTTCAGTATTCCAGACTTAATACTCCAACTGTTACATGTTTCATTCTGTATTAATTCAATTCATTCAGTGTGGAGGGTGACTTGTGGTCAGTAGGTTAAGAGAGGTCATAAGTTGAACAAAAAACAATGAGACACCCGGTGCTGACGATGCTTTCACAAGATCACAGTGCTTTTTCCCTTCACCAACAATTTTTTTTATATTTTGGACATGTAAGCCATTTCTCAGAAAATGTGCATTTTCTCATCTTGTCATCTCCCTTGGATGGGATGGTGTTTGAATTCCTCAGCCTCACCGACTGTTTTTTTCTTGTTTTGCCAGCTGTTAAAACCTGGCCATACAACTGATTTATTGCCATGCAGCACCTATGTGAAAACAATGTCTTTCCTCATCATGCAATTTATGATCCTTTGCAGATGGCGCTTGCCGCTGTACGTGCTAACAGAAGACCAGATAGACTGTGGGTGAGGATAAGGGCAAGCCTGGTGATTTAAGGCTGACCTCCCACCCCCCACTGGTGTTGAGCTAACTCCTTATCAGCTTCCTGCTCCTTGCAAACAACTGGAGCATGGAACAGCGGGACCCAGAGATGGATGGAAATGGGCAACCAAAAGATCATGAATCTCTCGAAGAAGACTGGTGAGTGCTGCACATGTGGTTTTTTTTTCAAGCAATGGAGTTAAATTCCATTTTTTCAAGGTCACATTTTTCTTATCCTTATTAAGAAGAGGGGAACAACAGAGAAAATACAGGAAAAACCATAAAGAATACCCTTAGCTTTGAAACCATTGCTTTGATAACGCTATTATTCGGTATTCAAAGCATACCAAGCCAAACATGAGCACTGCCAAGCCCCTCAACCTCGTTCACCGTCCCCTCAGTGGTCTCCCTGAGATAAAGGAGTTCGGGCTGGCTCATTCGCCCACCCTTAGGTGCATCTGGGGAGCCGTTTATTAACAGCGTGGCTATTGCAGATGACACCGTGGCTGCTAGAGGGCCATGGTGATACAACATCTGACAAGCAAAACATGACAGGGAGGAGGGGCGCCCAGGGGTTATCGTTAGCTGTGGCAAGATGGGGGTGGTTAAGGGGGTTGGGGGGATTTGGAGAGGGTTTGCAGAAGAGCACATGGCCAGCAATCAACCTAACGATTACTGTAGAGGACTCTGCAGCCTGTTTTGAATTAGAAGCACAACCTCTCCTGTTTTACGACATAATAAAAGTCAGGGCTGAGATGTGAAGGCTCTTCGGGTGGGAAAAAAAATGCAGCAGATGTCCTTTTTATATCTGTAAGTTTGATGGAATCCCAGGCAAGAAACTTTCGAGGGAAGCTGAGAGCACATAGGTACAATTTCTGGTGCTTTAGTACTGCTCTGGTAATAGGCCATCAAACTGTAATGCCTAAATCAATACTGATGCCTTTGATGGTCCCCTTGGTCATTGGCTTTTTGGCGCGGCGCATGTTTGTATGATACGGGATTACGACACCTCATTACATTGCTTTTACTCAAGAACGCAGTCGCATTTGGAGACTCCAAGAAGGAATTCCATTAAGTGAGAAAGATCCCCTGTGGTTTATTTCACAGTCCATCAGGATGCGTTCAATGCTTTAAAGGGTGTCTCACTTTCTGCCTCGTTCATGAATGTGGGCCTCACCAGCCGGGCCACTGCAGTGTCATATTAGAGCCTGTTAAATATTTGATAAGTCATAAAAACAAAGATATTAAAAAGCAATTAGGTGGACCCACAGGCTGAGAAATACCTTCTGCATCCACTCATCATAAAAATATCAAATTCCCCACCTGAGGCCTTCTATAGCTGTCTGAACTGAATATCTGATTTGTGTAATTAACATATCATGTATATGCAGTAAAAGTAAATAGTGCTCTCTATGGAAATGCATTTCAGTATGTAACACATTTCGGGACAGGACTGCAGTTTTCTATGCACCAGAACCTGTGAGGCAAAATTTATTTTAATTATTAGTGTAAGGCAAATTTCAGCAATATTCGACAATAAAGAACTGGTTTCACATTTAGGACTTGTACCCAGTCTATAGCGCAGTAAATAAAGCTTGTTACCTACACTTGTTCATAAATGACTGTATGCTGCCATGTAGCTTTATCTGAACCAACATCCGTGTCATTATTGTGTTATTCGCTGGCTTTATACAAGAACACAGTCAACAATGACAGGCTTGAAAAAGCAAAAGAGGAGCAAACCCTTTCAATTTTAAATATCTACATTCTACAGTTAACAGCTGCTGTTGATCAGTCTAATAGGATCAATAATACTGACACTTGACTTGGGGCATTGCTTATGAGGCATGTTAATGTATTATGAACACATCATCACAATTAGAACATGGTGTAATTAGCTGTAAACACACAATATGGTAAAGCTATAGGGGCTTAATACCCTTTGTAGCAACTGTATAGCTAGTAAAATTCATTAGATAGATGTGTAGCATATCATAATGTAAGCTATATTGGTTTATTTTGCAAGAACATTTCACATTTAAATGCAGTAAAAGCACATATGTCCTTAAAGTGTACATGAAATGCTTTCATGACACACTGCATTTTGCTTGATACAGAAATGCCTGCTATCCTGTAGGCACCTCGCTGTTAGAGCTTTATGTGAAAGCACTGCAGAGGGTAACCTGCACTGACAATCCTGGCCGGCTGCACTGCAGCAACATAAATTACCCAGCCGGACTGACAGAGGTAGAGCAACAGCATCACCAAAAAAGAAAAGAAAAAATAATAAACACTGTTCATCTACAATACAACGCTCCATTGATCCTTTCATGAAAACCCTCTCTGCTCTGTATACAGTGTCATGATCGCAGAGGAGTGATATGTCCTCAGTCTTATTGTCTGTGCACCTGAACACACAATGTCATGTAATCTAGAGAGCGGCGGACATATTCATGTTGACCCGAGCAGATAAATTGGTGACTTTATGCTTCACTGGGGCGGGATAAGATGTCTATACATGCTTTTATCATGGCAGTGAACGCTTCAGTCATGTAGGGAAGGCCAACAATTCAGCACTGTTAGAGGCAACTCCATTTTTATGATGAAAACAATGTTTGGAAATGCAGCTGAATGTGAAACTGTAGCAGCCTGTATCATATCTCTCTCTCTCACACACACACACACACACACACTCACACTCACAAGCAGACAAAGATTGTGTTCCAAAACAATATCAGATTGTTTTGTGAGGAGTAAAAATTGACACTGACAGTTTATTCATGACATGGGATACTTCATGAAATTTTCAGTGTGGCCTTGTCCATCATCTGGACCTCGACTGGCCGTCTGAATAGAAGCCCAGTATGTATTTGTTATGTGGTATGTTTGCAGCAGCACATTGATGACATTCAAGCCACTTGGTTGCTTGCAGTTTTCCATCTTATCATTATTTCTCCAAATAATTCAAACTGGCTATCTTCCAGGTAATTTCTCTTGATCGTATTTTCTCTCTCACTGTCTTTTTTCATTTCCCTCTCTACCTTTCTTTCTCATCACTTTCATTTTCTTTTTTCTTAAACGCCTTTCATTAATCAAAAGGATGGCGATCTCGCCCCTGTGTGAGAGAGGACAGATGGCAGAAGACTGACAGTGCCTGGCAGCACAGTGGATGGACCTCAGAGATGGATCTGTCTTATAAATGCGGGTTCAAATGTTTCAGCTTCTGGAGGAGTTTTTGAATTTCCTCTCCAGAATGGCATCAAAAGTGGGAACATCACTTGGAGGATAATATTAACACCCTCTAAAGCACACTCTAAAGCTGTCGTATAGCTTGCAAGATAAGGCAACATTAAAGTAAGATAAACAAGACCAAATTTAGAATAGTCAAGCTTTTCTCATGTCTTGTTTTTAAAGCATTTAAAATGTAATCTTGGCTATTATTGTCCATAGTTGGTCTATATCCCCAATAATAACTATTTCACTATTCAACATAAAGCAATGGGACAGGGATATCAACCTGGCTAGATTTACAAAAAAATATTTTATATGGATAGCTTTCCAAATACTGAAAAGGCTAGTATTTCTGAAAGAAGTAAAACTAGTTGTGGCATGCGACCTCAAGCCCAAAGTGCCAAACGTATATTTGTCATAATGAGAGGAAACATAGTTACTTTTTAAATCATATAAATCTGCAGTCCATTTGTACAGTGTGGTTCAGTGTGAGAGGCAATGCGCCAACGTGCCCTCCCTCTCTGCACCACCACAGCTACAAGGCCTCGGGAGCGGCCATTTTGTTTCTCTGTGTTTTTGTTTACATGCAGAGTGTCTCAGAGAAAGTGATCGGTTTCCCCATGGGGGCTGACTGGACACAAAAAAACACACCCTGCTTCACCCTGACTTGCTGTTTTCGCTGACACTGAGCTATTGCTCCTGTGAAGAAACTCCGCTGAGGGCATAACATAACACAAAAATGAAACTGGTGCGCCTCAACCACAAAGCTCTCAGGCCACTCACACGCACTGACAAGTACACAAATTTAATATTGCTAGCATGGCATCTTCAAAATAAAGGGTCCTTGCTTTTATCTTTAATTAAAGCAGGCATCTGAATCTTTAAAAATAAATCCTACGCTACTACAATGATAATGCAGTCGAGCTTTTACTTTATTAAGCTGATTCCCTTGTCTATTTTGTATGATCTTTGTTTGCTTATCTCTTCTCTTCTTTTTAGCTAATGCCCTTTGTAGTCACATAGCTACTGTAAAAGCACTTTAAACAGAAATAAACCTGAAAACTATCTTTTCCAAGCCTAGAGCAGCGTAGGTCACACAGGACGCTTTTCACACGGAAAATAAAGGCGTTGAACACTGACGAATAACCCCATTATGATATCTCCAAGAACCAGACATAATCCCTTGTCGTAATCCCAGACAGAATAACCATGTCTCCCCTGCCTCTGGACCACGAACCCAGAATAGCTCTCACTGTTGGAAGAGGAGGAGAGAGAGGGGCGAACGAGAACAGCACAGTTCACCCGCACCAAATTTCATTAGGGACATGCCATCTCGGACTCGGCCCTGCCATCCTCCTAATGCGACAGCAGCAGAACAAGCTCTGCTGAAGCCATGAGGCCGATTTTGTTTGTCATGCAGGCAAAAAGTGCACCACAGTGATGTGGCAGTTATGTACTTCTGTGGAATATAAGACAGGCAGACAGAAAGACATTTAGCTGACAGGCTTGTCCAGAGTGCCTTACAGGGGGTAGGGGCAGGTTGGGGTCCAGTGTCTTGCTCAAGGGCACTTTGACAGGGCACTTTGCAGGGAATGAACCCTCTCCTTTTTGATGTAACAGAGTCTCGCTACTGCTAGGCCACCCTGCCGCTGCAGAAAAAGATGCACCTTTCATCTCATTTAATTTGCCTTATGTGATTCTGAGTCTGACCTCAAGGTACACTACAAAGTAGGATGGCTACTATGGAATAACATATTTGCTTTATATAAAATGTGAAGACATTAAAGTTATAACTAATCATAAAAGTTTAAACTAGAAGAAAGCTGAGAGTTATAGTGTGAGAATTAATGGCTATTTTGGCCTGGATGGGATTGTCTGATTCAGTTATCTGTATCTGCATTTCAATCAAGACAAATGTGAGAGCGTCATGTAGTTAAAATGAGGTTTATGTGTACAGCTGGATATGCATGAGCATGATGAGTGGTTAGTTTGGGCCTGTTTAGGACCTTTCAAGAGGTAGGCCCTCTGAGATTGTATTGGTATATTGGTTTAGGCACAGTGTTTTTTCATTAAACCATAAATATACGTTCTAGGTAATTCGAATGCTTGTTTTTTATATTCAAAATTTGACTTTTATCTTTTAGTGATGTAAGCTGGGAAGACAAATCCAAACCAAAAATGGAAGAGGTCCAGCTTGCTAGAGGAAAAACAAGCGAGCCCTGTGCTTGCACCAAAGCACGCATTGCGCAGCTAGCCAGCCAGGCAGCTGAGCTTTCAAACCCACTGATCTTTAAGCCTTTAGCTTCATTTCGGCACAGCACAACAGGCAGGCATCAAACCGCGCCAGTAAGATGAGCGACGGCCACGCTGTCTCTGGGAAACAATCAGCGGATGGTGATGGTATCATGAGTCACCATTTACCCAGAGAAACAGCCCCTTCACAGTGTGTGCAGGAGGCCTGACACCCGCCCCCCTCGCTCTCTGTTTCTCTGTGTGGATGTCCCTCTCTCTCCCTCTCTGCAGTCCAAACAGTGGCAGCCGCAATAAGGCGATATGATGTCGTGGTCAAGACAGCTTGAGTATCCCGGGGGTCTTTACTGTGCTCTGCTTATAGACTATAATCCACCTCTGTCCTGACCATGCAGCTGACAGTGTCTGAGGCCTTTGTCCTTTAGATATGAGCTGATATTTCTCTGCTACTATCCATTCATAAAAGAACTGTAGTAACCCCTCAATTGATTTTAGATGAGTACTGTGCAAAATTTCAAAACAACTGAATATTATGATGATGTTAAGGTCACTGTAAAACACCACAGATTTATAAGGCCCTATGGGACTATTAAGTGATCTTCTGTTAATGTCTCCATTAAGTTATGGCGCAGAATGCAAAATGCACTGATCTGAAGTCATGCCAGTCCGCATCAGAGAGATAGTATCTGAAAATGACAGCTTCCCTACCATGCGTGTTATCGTTTTACAAGATTTTTAGGTGCGCAAGAGATCAATGTGACCTAAATAGCTGGTCTGCAGCGACGTCAAACGTCAGGATCAACAACAATCACGTCGTCCTTCCCTGTGTCTCGGGCTATTTCTGCATTCAGGACCACGAGGCTGGAGCGCCACAGCAGCCACTGTGCGTCGTGCGTGACAGACAGGCCTGATGGCGTTTCATTCAAAGGCATCAATTCACTAAATTCTGAGCCAAAAAGTAATTGCATCTGCAATAATTTAGCAACAAATCCTGCAAGTCTACTAAATTTGTGGGGAGCAGATGGAGCAAATTCTGATCACTGACAGAATTTTCTCATTTTTTGTAAATGCTAAATCAACAAAATGCATTGCACAGATGCACAAAGCTTAATAAAAACATTGATCCCGGCTGCGGCTGAATGCCTAATAAAAATTTGGCTTCCAAATCAATTCCAGTCCATTATTTGATATTTGCTCTCCGGATCAGATCATATTTGTATTCACTCTATGGCGTAGGGAACGGGGCGCCATATACCTTGCCATACCCAGATGCATCTTGAAGCATTGCCACAAGTTAATTTGCTTCTGCACCAGGCAGTGATCATCAAGCTGAGGCTTTAGCACGCAGCCCGTGTGCGCCATGCGTGTTACACAGATAGACAGCGCGTCGTTTGGCTGCTGAGATGCGGGGCTCATCGACAGGGAGGTGAGTCGCCACGGAGACGGCTGGGATGGATGGGATGG
>OMLB01009320.1:12097-36920 GCA_900302555.1 Myripristis jacobus | reverse complement strand
GGTGTGGAGACTGACACTCCGCCGCTACTTGTTGGGAGCATCTGACAAAATAGAGCCGCAGCCGTGGGTGTCAGAGGCCTGTGATGTTTGAAGCAGCAGTGAGTACAAAACTCAGAGAGAGCGAGAGAAAGTTTGGCCTGTGACAATGACACACACACACATGCACGTGTACAGATTCACAGTGTTTGCATGCACACCCACGTTGAGTAGCGAGGATGAAATGACAAGGCACTGACTGGCAGAGCTGACGATGATCTCTGACAATGCGGGCTGATGAGAAAGATGGTTCTTTCATCTCAGAGTGTCTCCCCGCTCTGTTGAAAAGTTTGCAGTCACGGTCGCTCCTCCACTCAGCCATAACAATCTATTACAGCAAGAGTGGAATCCATGGCCGTGTATGACAGAAATGATATAACAGGCAGCAGCGCCGTATTGAGTGGGAAGGCCGCCTTTCAGCCAGATGACCTAGGTTCAATCACCCCCATGTTGGCAAACAACCACCACGCCAAGTGTCCTTGAACAAGTCACCAAGTTAACATGCATAACTTCAGCTCTAATCTGGTACAGTCAATACTTTGGTAGTTTCAAATGTCATGTATACACTTTAATCAAGGAGAAAACATAAGCACAGTCTGATTATGGCCCTGGGGTGACAGGGGGTCTTTTCCGTCGCTGCCCCCGCCCCCTCTGGGATTCCTGATCCAAACCCGTCAGAGAATCCAACACACTCTCCTCCTTCAAGGCATCCCTGAAAACCCGCCTTTTCAAAATAGCGTACAACATGTGGCTCTCTCCCTCCATGCTTTTAACTGCTTTTGATTGTTGTTAAATTCTCTACTTTCTCTTCTTTATTTATCTACTTTATCTTTTTTCATAATGTTCACTTCATGCGACTTCATGTCCCTTTTTACTGTAAAGTGTCTTTGAAAGAAAAACACTATATTCACACGTGCACGTACTCGAGCAACATAGCAATCGGTGAACACCATGGAGGACTGCGGCTGGCTGTGCACGTGTGCATGGGCTCATACAGATACACACCTGCTCTCTGCAGATGGCAGCAGCCAAGTCAGCAATGATGCGACCCGTGTTTTCATGCCTGCTAGCATTACAACGTTATTGCTTCTTACCAAGTTGAGCGACAACTGAAGCTGAAACCAAGGCAGTTTAAAATGATACAAATTTATGTTTAGAATTGCTTCACCGATCATCAAAAATGTGTTTTGGGTGGAAATCTTTCCTTTTTGCTCCCCTGTTTTATGTGTATCTATGATGTTATGACACTCTGACACACACACACACACACACACACACACACACACACACACACAGGTTCAGTGTGAAAGGAAATGCTGCCCAGGCGAGTGGAGAAGTGGTGAAAAGGACAGAGCAAACAACCAGCGTGCAGCCATGGCAAAAAGTTCACATGACTAAGAGTGTGTGAGGGCGTCATGTGTGCACATGTATCAGGAAGTCAGGAAGTGGTGTGACAACAGTTAGAATGGCGCACGTGCACACACACACACACACACACACACATAGGATTTGTTTCTAATGCCAATTACCTAAAGTTGTAATGATCCACTCATTTAACAATTCATTTTGATTCACAATACAGGGTTCACGATTCAATATTGCCACAATGTTTTGTACAAATTTGAGTAAGGGAAAACTTTCATTTGCATAATGACTGTGCAAAACAATCTGCAAGAAATGTTTTCTTCTCGTCTTCATAACATTTTAAACAAATGTATTTTTGAAACCCAGTAAAACTGTAAAACTGTTAACAAAATGTTTTGCAGCAGTTTTTCCACATTAAAAAAAAACAAAAAAACAAAAAGCGATATCTTAAATCACGTAAATAATGCAAAATCACCAGGATGGGGCATCATCTCCAGGTCACTTGTTTGAAGAAAAAGTTTTTAACACTGATTGTGAAATTAAATATCTTGTTAAAATGGAGATTTTTTCTGCGGTGTAACCCACTCACACAGCGAGACGCCCACACATGGACACCCACACACACGTACCAGGTGTGCACTCGGCACATGGTGATAATGGCATTCAGGCATGACCAACACACAGAGCCTTGCTGGTGAGGATGAGGGTGAGCCCCAGCATATGGAGATCATCATTCACACCTACTGAGCCCAGCGATAGTGGTGGGCGAAGATCTATGGCTCTCAGTGAGGGGCTGGGCTTTGGCCTCTCAATGCCAGAACACATTACAGGCAATCATTTACTTTAAATAAGCACACCAAGAGCTGATTAAAGGAGAGGGGTTGAGAGAGAAACACTGATGGATGAGCAACAGAGGGAGCAAAGGATGGAGCCACACAGAGAGAGAGACGGAGAGAGAGAGTCTAACTAGATAAATCTTTATTAGGATTGTGAAGAAAGAAACAGCACTCCTTCGTTAGCGGCTGCTCACTCTTCTGCACTGGATCGGGGAATAGAGGGGGAGCGCGTACCCTCTGATGCGACCGGAGAGGTGTCGTCCCAATTTATTTGACGATGCCTCAGTTGACTCACCGGCATTTTAAACTCCCCTTTCATCCTCAGATCTGTCCTTTCCACAAAAGGGCCCCATCTCTCACCGGCCCCACTGAATAAGATAGACAAGGCAGATCAGAGTCTGATGAACACGGGAGAGGAGAGGATGAAAGGATTAAAGGGAGGAAGAGGAGGGGAAGTGTTAGATCTATGAGCTGGTTAAGAAAGGTGCTGTCATTATGTGAAGACCCCTGCTAGCAATATTCGGGTTGAAGCAGCTCCACCGCAGCAGGACCTACAGGTGTGTTTTGATTTGAAGGCTTCAATGTACATTAACAAGCACTCTGAATGTGAGGCCGTGTTAATATATTCATGCTCACAAAGATCCCCAGGCATACACACACACGCACAAACAAACTAGTTCTACGCATTTTGTTTGTTTCATTCATGTGTAATACTGTCACATAATACATAAAAAAAACTTAAAACTTAAAGCACTTAAAGACCCTTAAAAGAACATCCATCCAGCTCCACTGTAAAGCACTGAACTATTCCTTTAATGTCATCTCACGCACACACTCACACGTACAATCACATGCTTCACTGTGAAAGTGTACTAGCTATTCTGGGATGGTGGTAAAGTTAGCCAAGTCATGCTCCTGAAGGTCATGATGTGAGTGATTTTCTGCTTTCTCATTATTCTCCCTGACAAACATTTAGCACACTGCTTCCCACTGTAGCCATGCTAATCTAATAGCACTAACTTGTGTGTTTGTTCCCAACAGCCATCCATGGGTTTATTGTACACAGCAAATATGTGCACTTATCCCTTGTGCGTGACAAAAAGAGATATATTCTTTACTTTCCCAACTGTGTGCAAAAATAGATTTGTCTTGAATTGTGTCATGTAACTAAAAAAAAAAACGGTGTATATGATTTATATTTGCAGTGTAACCCCAAGGTCATCATGGAAGCAGGATAATAGGCCCTGAGAAGATAACAATGCTAATGGGAAACAGCATTCTCCATCCCCGTGTTCAAGGGTATGGCCTTTGTAAGCCAGTTGGGCCTAATGGAGTAATTGCATTGCTCTGATTTGCTCGGTTGTAGCCACAAGTCTCGGAGAGAAATGTCTTAAAACTCCCAGTTACTGACCTGTACACAACAATGCTGTTGTGAGGAGTATGATTAAAGCCTCCTCTCCGGCTGGAGAGTATTCTCACCGACTAATGAGAAGCGATTTGCCCACTATAAGAGCTGCTGATTCCGCTGTTTGTCGTGATGCTTCATTCCTGAAGTGGATCCATATCAGCTGAACTTGTCCCATTAAGTGGCAATCAGCAGTTTGTTTATGTGTTACCCTTTGGCTAGTCTGGCATAGCCACACATGGCTCCACACTTCATCTCAGCGCTGTGCCAGCACTGGAGAAAGGTCTGGCTGAGCCCATTATCATTCTGCTATGGCGGGGAAAAACCCTCTAACTTGTATTTCTTTCAACCAGTCACAAATATCTTTGGCCAGGAACTGTTTTGGTGGAACATTTGCACGCAGGGAGGCAAGCCCTGGTTTTTAAACGGCTAAATCCTCTCAAAAGAAATGGCAGGCTTGTAACCAGAGTCTGCATTCTGTGAGTCAGACTGCCCTATGCCATGCACCTCAATGCAATTGGATTTTAATTCTATATCAGCATAGTTTCGCAGACATATATGAAGGCGGTGCAACAGGCTGTGGAAACACCTAGGCTAATGAGGTGCTGGTGACAGGGAGTGGCCTACAAGGCACTGAAACTAAATGATCATGGTACACCCCCCTCCACAGCAGTAAAAATACACAAGGAGAGGCAGATTCAGTGGAGAGCAGGGACAAAAGATACATTAGCAACATATAGGCTACTGTTGATTCCAAATTTTTGTGTCACTTATCAGGTATTTTGAGATGACCTCTGTGCCTAAAGTCAACTTTTACCTTTGTCTCTTGTTTTTTTTTCCAGAGCATATTACTAAAAAAATCAATTAAATTAAATTAAATAATCAGTTAAACAATTCAATTAGCTTATACCTACATTTTTTCTTCTTTTTTATCTCTTCCTTGATAAAATTAAGAGATAATTGATTTATGTTGTGATATGCTCTAGGAATGAAAAAAAAAAAAAAAAAACTGCTTCAACCTATTTTCGTAAAGGTCAGACAGCCTAGCAAGGGAGCTGCTACTAATGAGCCAATTTGGGTAATGTTGTTCAACTTGAGCCACACCATTTTAGACATAACTGCTAAAATGTATTAAACATGGCACACACGTACAGAAAAAGTGCTGGTGTTAACATTGCATCAGTGTTAACTGTTGGGAAATAACCACAATACTTCTGAAGCAGTGTGTGGCAGTGTGATAGGGAGGATTTCGGCCTAGTAATACCAGCGGCCAGTTTCTCTGTTCATGGAGCCCCACTCTCTGCCTCTCTCACCTGCAGGCACACACTCGGTCACATTAAGAGTTGCAATATATGTAGCACACAGGTTCTCATTCTTGATGCATTTAGTCCAGTGGTGGCTAGTTGAGGAGCAGGCTAGTCTGCTGGAAGGCATTTTAAGCAACCTGTCTACCATAACCAACCTGTCACACACTATTAACTAAACACTGAACCCAGCCGGCAAAAGAAGTTTAGCCCATGTCTGTGACACATATTTGCTTTCATTTAGTCCACTATTAACATGGGTCATTGGTCCTGGGTCCTGGGGCCACTATACACCTGGTTCTATGGCGGTGAGTCGCCATGGTTGCTAATGTTTGGAACGTATTTGCTGGATTCATCTTGATATATGTTTCGTGTGAAAATGGCAGAAAATAACAGCAACAGCTCACTGTGCAAGAGGATGCTGAATTCCACACTGTCAGTGCGGCTTAAGCCAGGCTGGGGTTACACTGCGCATCTTTTAAAATCCTTACAGATTATAAAAAGACTGGGCATATTACCCTAACAGACTGAATTTTGAGGATTTTATTTTGATGACTGAAAGATTTGGCTCACACGCATAACAACTGGGATGACAGACTTGCCACTTGCAACTGAATCACACTGCTCATGCCAGAACACAAGCTCTTCCATCACTACATGCCGATAAAGCAAACACAGAGGGCAAAATATATTGCTGCTTTTGTAATTTGCTCTGTGATATGCTGTAAAAAAGAGTTTGGAAGTGTATAAAACACATTTGGATTAACTGAAGTGGAATATGGTACTCTACAGATTGAAGATGGAATTGAGGAACTAATTTTGTGAGTCAAATTAGCTCACCAGTCGGTCCACTTTAGGACAAAAGTTAAAGTGGGAGTTGAGAAGGCCACAGTTACAGTGAGATAGAGATGATATAGATATAGATCATTTTATTTGCTGACAGTCAGTCACCATGTCCACTCACACAGTGTACTGTTTTCATTGGCTGTTGATAGAAATCTCTTATCATATCTGTCTTTGTTGAACTACACTACCAATTGCATCCAGATACCAGCTGTGAAAATCAAACATGTTTGCTATAATCATCACATCAGAGTCTGTACGTCTCATCTCTCTATTCTCTGTGCAGACCGGCCACCATGACTGGACCTGCCATCTGCAGACTGGCACTGACAAGCCCCGACTCGGCCCAATTGTGAATCAGAGCTATAATCAGTGGAACAGTTGTGTAGTGCAACCTCACTGGCCTTAGCAGACTCAAAGGCTGTCTGTCCTGTGAGGTTCAGCAGAGTTGAGGTGCGGGGGTTACCATCTCTCACCAGTTAAATCCCAGGCCTGGTCCGAGTGTCCAGGCAGAGTATGGCTGCGATGTTTACATACAGCAGGCAGATTAAGCTCACTTTGTGGGCCACCTTCAGCTGTGCAGGTATAGACCGTGGTAGGTATGGAAAAACTGGTCTATATAGCTTACATGTGGCTCAGTTTTGGCACACAAAAAAATCTTGTCAGCTGACACGCATGGATGAAAGCCAGAATCAGCCTAGAAATAAGTGCTATCTGGAAAGCATCAATTTGTTGTTATGGTTACATAAGTTGGCTCCCAACTTTATTACCAGTGTATGAATTTAGAACAACGCTAAACCTGAGCTGCACTATGTGTGCATTACATGGCTTGAACAAACACCTTCCTGCCAATTAGAAATGAGTTTTCTGCCAAACCATGGTATAAATAAGACAACATATTTTATGCATGAGCGCTGGTTATAACTCCCATAATGAGCAGTGCTAACAAGTCAGCTGTAATTCAAGGTTGATATTCCCTGACTTACATCCACATTAGACCATTTAATAGGGTGCAACATTTTGTCCTGTGGAACCCTGTCTAAGAACAGTTTGTTGTTACATGCTAAGACATCACACCCTTTAGGGCTGATTGATTTCCAAACTATAGGCAACTGTGATTATTTTGCATTTCTTTCCCTGCTGTATGATTCACAAATGAACTCTAGGGAAAATGTTTCTGAACATTTAATAATCTCTATGAACCATTTAATGATTAAAATCTAATTCCTATAGGTAAGGGAGGATTTTCTTGACTGTTATATCTGTGATTATTTCTACAGGTTTATCACTGTAGAGGCAGCAAGGGGGAGACAGAGGGAGAGGGAGAGAGAGGATGGATTAATGTACTCATTATGGGAGGATTCAGCTCATTACAGTTTTGACGCTGATACATGTAATCCAGCATTCCCGTAATGAAGCTACAACCGTCCTGATTGGTTGCTTTTAATTGCTATGACAGAACAGAGCAAATACAATGGCTGTGTACTAGAGCTTGGCGCTGTGTGACAGTCCTCATCATGCATCTCTGTGCGTTTAGCCATATTCATGTGCCACTGCAAAAAAGACAGTGATTTATGGGATTAGTCAGGAAATTGTGGGCAGTGCTAAGTTTGAAATGGGGTTCATTTAAGGTCAGCGTTTAGGCTTAGAGTGGAGGTTGGAACAGGTTTAAGACTGGGATAAAGTCAGAGTTAAGATTTGGGTGGACTGGGAGATGAATCGATAATTCTAGCTGGAGCGGTCAGTGTTAAAATTCAACTTCAATTTAGTGTCAACTTACCATCTAATCTTAATGATAATACAACTGATAAAAAGTTGGTATGAAGGCGGATATTAATTTTAGACAGTTACAATTAAGTGTGATTACTGAATATAATCAAAGGAAGGTCCTCAACTTGGATCCAGTGCATTTGCCTGATAGTATGTATGCACTTTGATTCTGGTTAGATAATAATATATATGTAATTTTAAAATGGGTATGTCCATTGTAATTTATCCCCCATAACAGAAAAAGCTGTTCTTTGTGCCACCCTGTCAGTCATTTGTCACAGGAAACCTACAACAAAGTGTGCAATACAAACAAATGGCCACTTCCAATTACACACACACACACTTCAGAGCATGTTCATGTGCCAGATGCAAAGTGTGTTGTGAGTCCTAATCAAGAAAAATGGCACCCACGAGTGCATTCGGTGTGCACTTAATTTGCTTCAGGTTTATACTGAATCCCTAAATGCATCGCTTCCCTGATGTTCTGGTAATTGTCTGCTTCTCACGAAAACAACAAAGAAGCCTTATGTCTGTCATTTAAACAGATAACCCCACAGGAACTCACAAAAAAAAAAAAATGAAAGGAATAGAGTTGATAAGTGATGAAAAAATTGTAAGTGTAACTGTTGAAGTCACTTTTAAATTCTAACTCATTTTGATAAAGACAGATAAAAGCTGTCCTGTCTTCAAAATGAGTTAGAATGTAAGAGAATTATCAGTTCAATTACACTTTTATCATTTTTCATTATTCATCAAATACATTTATGTTTATGAACTCCACCCTTCAATATTTTATCCCCAAACCACCATCTTCTTTTGAGTGTCATAGCAGGGGACTTCTGAGCAGCAGAAAGAGATAAACAATTGCTTGAACATTTTCCTGTAATGGCCCCATAATGTTCAGCATTTTTGTGTGACATTATCAACCTGCATGTTGTGCGTCCCAGTCATTCTGGTGTCAGTTCTCATTGGATGAAAGCATGAACTTTGAGTGCTTCTTGCTAATCACGCAACCTAAGTGTGGAAGTGCTCAAGTACAAAAACCACAAGTGTGATGAATTCAAATTGGGCAAAACTGTGAAGCTCATGCTCTGCTCTGTGTCGCCGGGTAGCTGCAGCTTTAAAACCAAACAGGTTGTGTAAATGGTGCTCTCCGCTGTGTAAAAAGGAAAAAAAAAATCAACTATGAGAACAGGCAATTTAACACAGAGTGAACAAAGCAGTATTTGTTTGTGTCGGTTGGTATAAAGCCTGTGCGCTTGCTGTGCAGTAAGAGCATTTCTGTGAAAATGGGTTATAAAGTAAAGGCTCTCAAAACAATGTATTAAAAGCCAGAAACTCCTCATGTGGGCTAATCAACATGAACACATCCTATGAGTTTTAGGTATTTCATATGTCACCAAAATGTTATTTGTGTGACAGAGTGGTGAGGGAGAAACCAGTAGCACCACATGGGAAATCACACTCAAAGACTGGATCAAAATTCATTCACCAAGGAAGACAGATGCGATTCCAAATACCAAATAGAAACAAAGCAAGCTACAGTATGGCTATGTATACATAGGAAAATGCACTTTATTATAAATATGCAATTCTTTTAATAAAATAACTGTTTCAAGTGCAATAATACAACTGTCAAATGCTAATTGAAAACAATGTGGTGCTTGAGGCCGCCAAAGAGAGGTAGACTAAGGAGGCGAGAGTCCGGGCGTGCAAATACTCACACACAAACCCAACCTCAAGATGCATTAAGTCACAGCATGCAGTGAAGGGGACCTCACCCAAGTGGCTGACCCCACCACTCAATACTCCTATAAAATATTAACAGTTAAATATCCAACAGAGATACAATAAAAACAGGTAAAACGGTAAATGTACTGTAGCGCTTTTCTAGTCTGAGCGCTCAAAGCACTTAATGTTTGCCTCACATTCACACGCTGATGGCAAAGGCTACCATGCAGGGTGCCTAGCTGTTCATCAGGAGGAGGTAGGAATTCAGTGTCTAGCTCAAGGACACGTCAGCCCATAGAAAACACATATTAGTGTCTTAACATTAGAAAAATAAAAGTCAGAAGCCATCAGACAATAACCTGCCTCAGCCTGACAAGCCACAGGAGGAGCCTAGGAGTTAATGTTGCACGCTGGCTGTCAAACAAGCCCCTTCTCATACACTGCAGTGATTTGCAAACTGGAAAATTGGTTTGTGGGTGGAGCTGCTACCTCCCCACACCTACCTGCAGGGATTGCATTCTGGGACAGGTCTAGAGTGGGATTCCTTCAGAGGTGATGTCAAAACTTATTAAGACCCACATTCCCTGCCACATTTGTTTGAATGTCATTTTACTTTATTGATGAACATGATGAACTAGACTACCAACGATGCACAATCACTTTTTTCATGTTCATTAATTGCTAAAATAGAGAGATTTTAGGCCTTTAAATTTAATGTTGCTTTTTCATTGCACACTAAAGACCTCAGACAGAAAATTGCTTATTGAAAAGATAGGGCTGCTCTGTAAATTTCAACAGTGTAGCCTCCATCCTATAATTGAATTGCCCTAAGTTAGACAGTTAATTAGACAATTTAATATCTAGACTGTATGGTTGCTGTTTATTGTTGATAAATCAAACCCAAAGAATTACTAGAATTGTACAGCAAACATTTTCTGTTCAGACAACCAAACAAACGCTCACATCCAACCCACAAACGGCAACACATCATTTAATATGTTCCTGTGCAGATGTAGTTCGATAAGCCTGTTCGTTTTGTTCAGAAAAGGGATCTCAGAGGACGTGCAGAGAAACAGTGGCCCAGTACTGCCAATACCTTTATCACAGCTTTTACTTCAACAATTTAATATCAACTCTTGAAGAGGCTCAGTGTAAAATATTGCTGTTTTTATCACTGTAGAATTAGTTTAATACATTTCAACTGCTGGAATAATAATAATAAAAACCCTGAAGTCTGTTTACAGTGACTGTGTTTTTCATTATATAAACCAAGGATTGCAATTATAGTCGCTCAACACACTGGTGAGAAAGAAAGAAAGAAAGAAAGAAAGTCACATAGTGCCAGTCAGGGACAGGGAAAAACAAGAGATACTGTACACGATAGTGAAGTGAAAGTGCTGCTGCAGCATGCCACATCTGGTAATGCCCTCATGGTGCACATAAACAGCAGGGTGATAACAGGGGTGACTGTGGTGAAGGGGAAGAGGAGCGGGGAGGGGGGAAGTAGGTTAAATGAGGGTTTAGAGGAAAAAAAGAAATGGTAGGGGTGGTGTAACTGTGAGCAAGTGTCACGTAACACAACATAAGTTACCATAAAACTAACAAGCTCTCTGTACATAGATCTGATATTGCTATCCCGGGACAGTCTGTCCGATCTGCAAAAGTGATTTCAACAGTTTTCGAGAATAACGAGTAAAGGCAGTAAGGAAGGGACTGCACTCACACATGCAGTATCCTCTTTCAAATCAACACTTGAAATGTCTTCTTCCAAACACAGCACAACAACGGCACTTAATAGCCAACGTTTCTGCTACTAGAATTTGTCAAGAAAGCGTGTAGCCCACAGAAAAGCCACATATTAACACTTCATATTAAATGAAAATGAAAGTGACAGGTGTGTGTGTGTGTGTGTGTGTGTGTGTGTGTTTTACAACCTTAAGTTCATCTTTTTCTCTAAGCGGGGACTTCCATTCACATATTCAACTGGGTGTTATGAGAAATTTCATTGAATTCAGTGGATTTCATTCTATTCTTATAGCCAACATCGCCGGGCATTGTGGGTTTTCCTATTCTGCCAGGCCTAAGTGCACCACTTTCTTCAGAGTCAGCCAGAAGAAGAACCTACCTGGAAATGCCACCTAAATGGGAGCATCCTTGCTTTTCAGACAGAGTCACAGTGTAGTAAATGTAAAGATGGTGGAGAGAGAATGAGCACTATCAGCGGTAAAGTACAGGCTGTGAAGAGGACTCAGATAGCGGCGCTGATGGTGGTGCAGTGCTATGAGGAGAAAAGTTTATCTGAGCCTCTGAATGTCCTCCATTGTTGAGGGCCCAGCATGCCGGCCTGCACACAGATGTGCTTCAGAGGACACAAGAGGGAGCAGGAAGGAATTTCACGCTCGGCAACGCTATCTCTGAATCTCCACCCGCAGCTGCTGCAAACCAGCCTCCCTCCTCCATTTCTTCCTCTTCCTCCCCCCCACCCTTCAGCCCCTTTCTCGCTTGTCTCTCTTGAAGTGTGTGAAGCCATTTGTCATAAGTGTCACTCATTTCATGTGGTAAATACAAAACACGCACATGCAAAGCAAACACCGTCTCCAACACGTGCATATCTACGGTCTAATTTCTGTCATTCTTGACTGTGGCACAAGAGCTGGAGAGGCTGGGATTTGAGTTTCATTTCAAACCATGATAAATGATGCCTGGTCTAAGGCCACGTCCACATGGGGGTGTCTTTGAAAATGTCTCTGTACACCAGAATGCAAAAATGCTTAAGTCTCCACTGTGAGCATGCATCACGGTGGCAAGGGACTAGTACAGGTTATTAACATCATCAAGTTACAAATGCAAATACAAATATGGTTAAAAACAACCTAATGAGGTTCAAGATTGTAAAAAAAAAAAAGGATGACAGAACCAAGACCGAGTGGATAGACCAGGAAGAAAAGCAGCTGAAAGTCACAAATGAGTACAAACCTGAAAATAACACATCTGCCATGATGAAAGTTGCAGCTGTGTGAGGTCAGCGTCACCGTCTGATCAAGTGCAAAGAAGGAAAGTAGCGGCGATGTCTTCAGCACTGTTGAATTATATCATTTTCACTGGACACGGCAAAATTACACCCTGTGAAGCATTTTCCAAAAGTTGTGTTGTTAGCCATATTGATTGGAGACCAAAAAAAAAATAAAAAATGAAGAAACACAAAAATGAATATACTTAAGGGAATAATTCCTGGCGTAAATGAATAAAATGCAGTATTTATATCACTGATGTTATACACTAACCAAAAACCTCGGTTTAAAAACGTACAATAATTTTTAGATAATCAGTTACTCTTCAAAAACATATTAAGCTGTGAGCCCCAGGAAACAATTTATTTCCAAAATGGAAAAGACAGATGCCTTTCATTTCCTAAAGCAGACAATGCAACCCTCAACCGCTGACCTCCTGGGCTTCGCATGCAACCTGTTTGGAAAAGGATGCGATGAATCACAGAGGTGAGCCACCTGCCAGCTGAGCCTCCATCCTGTAATAAGTAAGTTATTTTGTCCAGTTGCTATGGACACAGATGGCACAGAACTGAACCAGGACACTGGCATTAGACAGAGGACAGTGGGGTGAATGTGAATCTGTGTGTGTGTGTGTGTGTGTGTGTGGGTGGGTAAAGGACAGGTATTGTGACACTTTAGCTGCAGCTGCACTGACACTGTGGTCACTGCTCTGATAATTGTCCGGCTGGATTTGACAATAATAAGCAGCAAGCACACAGCGCAAAAACACTGACAGGGTGTGGGAAAAGGATTTTCTCAGCATCACAATCAGAGAGGGTACGCAACATTATTTGGCACATACAATAAATGAACAGGAGTTTGACTTAGATGCATGAGGGCAAAGATAGGCCTATATAATAACTTGAAAACACAATAGCACAGTACATATAAAACTCATGTGGAACAAGGACTACAGCATCTCACAGACAGAGCAAACAGACCGTAGAACCGACAGGAGACTGTAGGAAACATTCATTGCGCAAATATATTTACCATTCAAAACTGTGCTCATTCATTCAGGCAGCGCTGGAGACAGTGTGGTTGCAGCTGACAGGAAGTACAGTTTGGTGAGCATCCAATGGTGCGCTGAACCAGCGTGCCACTGTTACAGTAAACTGAAATGCGTGGAACAAATTTAGCACCGCAGAACACGGAGGTGTGCGGATCGTTTTATAGGGATGAAAGCGCTTCTTTTCCCTTGCAGAATTAAAGTGCAGCTGACTGGACAGAAAAAAAAAGGAGTTGAATGGCGAGATGAGAGTGCGCTGCATTTCAATCACGCTTGAACACGGAAGCACGAAGCGGCTACATGAGCTTCTAAGGGAAACTTTTTTGTCACGTTTTGCTGCGACTGCATTTAAGTTCACGAGTTCAAGGTCATGTTCACACGTTACATCCAGTGATGGTGACACACTGTGGCTGTAACAGCGCTCAGTATGCAGTCTTATCGTGATTGGGTCACCTGATCAAAGTGGCCGTTTGAGATGAGTTTCAACTTAAAAAAACACTGGCACTGGCACTTTGTTTAGAATGGTAACCCTCTGAGTGTTTAATGGCCGCTTGCCATGGATGGACGGTGGCAACTGAGACAAAACTGGGATGTGTGAACACTGGTTAAAAGAGTTTACAGAACTCGGGTAAACCGACCATAGAAAAGATCGGAGATCATCAAAGGTCACTGCACAAATACACATTAACCGTTGTGTGTTCATTCAGATAGGGAACAGTGTATAGCATGGTGAAGAATGGACCATGCACTGAACCAGTGTATTGTAAGGTACTTACAGTAAACTGGAGGAATTAAATGCTTGAAGCAAACTTGGCATTGCAGAACATCCAAGGTTTACAGATCATTTTTTTAAGAGGATGACAGCTCTTCTCTTTTACAGAATTGGAGTGCAGCTGAGGACAAAAGGCCTTAATGGCAAAACAAATAGTTCTTTGCTGTCAAACATCAGCCAGGCTTGAACGCTGAGACACGAGCGTCTGAAGTGCAACTTTGCTTGTTTCGAAGGTCCCGCTGCAACTGCATGTGAGTTCAAATATTCAAGATCAAGCTGACAATTTCCCTCTTGCTGTGAAAATGGAGGCATTGTGCCTGAAGCTATCAGCTGTAATTGAAATGTAAACCAGGAAGCACTGATGTTTCCTGGGTCCTGTGAGCCTGTCACATGGCGAGCACAGTTGTTCCATGTACACGCAGCGGCCTCAGCGGAGGATTAGCTGTACAATAACAGTCCCTCTGTTGTACACACACGCACACACACACATACACACACGGACACAGAAATGTATGAGAAATGTAATGAGAAAAAAGGACAGATGAAAACTTAGCACCTGTTTCCAGCCACGGCAACACTCTCCCTTTATCCCTTGTTCTCTTTTTCGTCCACCTCTTTGTTATACTTCAAGTTGAGTTGCTATTCAGGGAAACACGGACAAAACCAAAGAAAAACCATGACTTCTTGAGCCCCGGTGCTTTACTTGACAACCTTAACTACTTGAGGGGGTGTTCATGTGATGCCAGCCATGTCCTCCCTCCTCTTGACAATATGACTGCTGCCAAGCTAAGTGCACAAACACGCATGCAGTGACATATAGGCACTGACAATTGAACATCATCCCCAGCTGTCCTGTTGATTTCACCTTCACAGCTGCTATGCCTCAGTGTGTGTACATTGCATTAGGCTGAGTCATGTGAACTATTGTGCTTGTGTGTGAGTGTGTGGAGGGGCGGGGGGCATGCATGCATATATGCATAACCATGTGCATGCATTGCATTTTGCCACTGACACGTCTTGAGCCTTGTTCACATAGCTCTCCAAAGCAGATTTAGCGGTTGCCTTTGACTCGTGGTCCGAGGAAGCATGTGAGTCTGGATCAGTTGCAACACACACACGCAAACACACACAGACACACACAAAGAGAGAAATAAAGAGCATCCTCTCTCTTTATTCTAGTGGAATAGAGTAAAGAGTGAGGATGCCAGAGAGAAAGAGAGGGGACTGGCAGATTGTGTGTGAGGGAGAGGAGAGGTATGGGGCTCGCTAAGCCGTGCCGCTCTGCTCTTTAAGGGACGTGGAAATGAATATGAGTGTGCCACGTAATCAGCTTATCCCTGGACCTCGCTTACGCAATGCTCACACCATCTGAGAGCCTTTCATTTAGTTTTCATTTAGCGGGCTGAGAGGCTGATATACCGCATCCACTGCTGGCTCACCACAGCTGAGCTCAGCCACATACATCCTGCTCTAATCACGCCTGCTGCTGTATAACAGTGTGTGTGGGTGGAAGTGAGGTAGGCAAGGGGTTATGGGAGGTTGTTGTATTTCTTTGTGTGTATAAGCATGTCTTTGTTAGCAGTTGCAAGTGTGTGTCTATGAGCATTTTTCATTGTGTATCTGCAGATAGTGAATGTGTGTGTGTGTGTGTGTGTTGTGGGCAGACAGTGAGTTGAGTTGAGTGGAGCGAAGCGGAGTGTGCATCCGTCTACAGTCCCAAGTACATGTTTCCATCTTCCTGTCAAGTGCATGCACCCTCAGTTCCTGTAACGCATCACTGCCTTGCTCTTTAATAAATAAAGAATCAGTAAATGTCCCCACTTATCCGCCCACATTAATGCATTTCTTTACTCGAAACATCAGGTGAGCGCACTTTACACCAAACCTTCAATAAATACAGCAAGGTCAATTACAATACATATAAACAAACAGCAATCAGATTTCTTCCATTAGGTGTTTTTTACTTACGCGGCAAAATACTAGTCTTAACAAATCATTTCATATTTAGTTTAAAAGTACAATTTTTTCAAACAAATGAAAAAATTGCCAGGGGAATGAGATAGTCCCACTTGTTTCTTGTGCAGTTTCACTTATTCAGTATTATTCAGCAAATATAAATATGATGAAACAAGCCACACAAAAACAGATCAGCCTACTAGGATAAAGACAATGATACTTTATTAAAAAAAAGTTCACATTCAAAAATGTGGGAAAAAGTTCATTAAACAATATATACAAATAGATGTATATGTATGTATACACACACACACACATATGTATACATTGTGTGTGCGCGTGTGTGTGTGTTTCTGTGTGTGTGTGTATGGACATGCACTACTCAGGTGCAGTACTCTTGTTGGGTATTTTTTTATGATCTGAATGTGTTGAAACATTTCAGAAACATAACATGTAGCCTCGCTTAGTGCACGGGGCCTCCACCACGCCCTGTTTATACTGCAGCTACTTAAAATCCATCCCAAATGTTGTAGGCCTACTCTCTTGCTGAAGCTGGACGAGTTGTTATCTTTTAGAGAACATGCTCAGCACAGCGCTGTCAGCAGCATGTCATTTCTGTGGTAAATAACAGCACAGATAAGTCAGCAGTGTGGGGTTGTGCACTGGAGAGCTGGCTTTACACCACTGGCTTATTTCCCGTGGTGTTTGCATTGGAGGGGACTCACTGAGAGCTGAGCATGCTTTCAGAGCTAAGCATAAGCATGGAAAGTTACACACTTCAGTTTTTAATAGTAATATACAGCAGTTGTCAAAAGCACAACTAATGCATTCACCGGGAATTTGAGTGAGATGGCAACAATATAGAGTTGTAGGTGTAGGTGAGAAAGTCACCTTTGTGGAAAATATTGGAACGGACAGGCAACATTGGCCTGAACTGGTATGAAATGTTTTAAATCGATTCATTCATTAAAAAAAAAAAAAAAAAAAAAGGTAAAGACATATCTGAAATTGATGATCATTTACACATTTGAAACTGAATCATCCCAAACAAGAAAAAGTTGTTTTTAAATCAACGACTACTGAATCATGAATCCCACTGAAGCACTGTTACACTGACGTTTACATGCACAGTCGTGACTGAATATTCCGGTTCGGGACATTTTCCGACTAAGGTGTTTACATGCCACAGTATTCCGGTTGGAACAGGCATATGCCAGGGGTCTTATTTATATTGCGAATATTCCGGTAAATACAGGAATAAGGTGTGCATGTAAACGTGCTCACTGTTAAGACTGTTAAGATTCAGATCCATTGCATACCACTTATTTGAAACTGGGAGCTGCCTAGTGCAACTGCAGTGTTCATCTGCCAGCCACAGAGCAGCTTCAAGGTGAAGTGCCTTGCATAAGGGCCCTTCAGTAGTAGCTGTTACTCAAGGGGAGAGCACTTCCCACTGACTTCCTCAAGCTGGACAAGAGATTCTCTGACGTCCAGGCCACTGTCACTTGTTAAAGGAAAACTCCACCCTCATACCCTCATTTGTAATGCTCTGCACATTCCAGGGTTTATCTGGTGATTAATTATTATGGTGTACATTTTGGTGAAGGCCTACCCACTGTCTGTCAAACTACCTTGTCTACTTATGTTTCAGCCAGTGTGAGTTTTTGCATATCCCAAAATGAGCCTCAACAAACCCCATGAGAAATGTCATGTATTTCCTGTCAATCAAAAGTGGTTGTATTGGTGTATAAATAAATCTGGCTAACCAACTAGTACATGAACACCTGAGCATGTCAGTAGCTACGTTTCCATTATACACTCAAATTGATTGCATATCAATAATTAAATACCACAAAAATTTGCCAAAGTGAATTAATGTGTGTTTCCATAACATTTGTTGAAGTGAATAATTTGTAGCCTCCTGTGGGTAGCGAATGATGGCGTATCGTACTGTTGTCATCATCTGACTGTTGCTATGGACAGTTACTTTCTCAGCTACATGGCTGTGCCACATTTTGCAGATAGATGCTGCCATTCCATTCCCTGCATATGAGACAAATGAATATTTTGACCTCTTCAACTATCCACATTTACCTGTTGACGTTACTGCAATCTGCCACGACCGCAGCCCTGTCTGTCTGGTGGGGCATGTCCTGTCCATTTTTTTTGGCCATTTTAGTCAAATGCATTTTTTTAATTGAATAAAAAGTTTATCTATCTCAAGTGAGTACACAAACTTTCAGTTGCATTCTTGTGATTTGCCGTCAAGTGATTTTTTTTAATTCAATATGGCAAAATGCACATGAAAAAGGATTGATGGAAGCACGATTTATGATGGTGGTCATGCTCCCTCCTCAAAATGCATCATCCATCGAGGCTACCGTTGGTGGAAGATTTTGGTATGGCTCTGCCACGAATGTCATGGATTTCTCCCCATGTGATTGCCGAACGTCGGTGCAAAGTGGCGAGTCTAGACAGAAGCCCTTACTCATTGATTCTGAGGGGGCTGACACTGCTCACACCTGATGTTTACCGCTGTTGCTTTAGAAAGCTGATTTTTTTTTCTTCCTGCTATCAAACTCTGTTTTAGGTGCACTGGAAATGTCAGCGTGACGTGACACTGTCTGTGCTCTGCCAGTCATCTGCTGGAGGAGGACAAACGTACCACCAAACAACAAAATGGGCCCAGGAATCCAAGGTATATCACCAATACAGCTAAAGTGTTTTGGGAGTGTTTATAGCTCTTTCTCAAAGTGTCATAGTGTCTTTTTGATGAAACCCTCTTCCCCTTCAGAGGATTGCAGACCAGGCTCTTCTGGCTTTATTGGATCCAGTAGAAACAGCCAAAGTGAAAAGGCATGATAGTTATAGGTGAAACTGAATCATGAGAAAATGTAGGATTTTTTTTTCCCCCTGTGGAGGACCACCGTTATACAACACCCATACTGTGTCTGCCGCTTATGGACAGTAAGGATGCACACACAAATCCATGTGCACACGCAACACACACACACACACACATTCAGTTTTGCTGACGCCTGACTTCATTAGTCCTGTACATTTCCATTTGAGCCAAAGCTCTCCTCTTCATCACATCCCGCCTCATTAGAAAGCATCTCAGTGTGACATAACACATGTCACAAATCTGCTGCCCCAGCCATGCCTGTCACACAGCTGTGATTAAAAATGTTGAGAGAGACGGTCCACAGAGATGTACGGTACAGTATGTGCGCCTTTTTAAATCAGTTTGTGTACAGTCGTAGATATTTGATTAATGTTTGTTCCGTGAGCATCAGCAATTCTCAATTGCGCAGAGCAGTTTCCCCTGTTGCCTGATCTAAAACCACAGCTGTATATCAAAGTATTTAAGCGGATCACCCAAGCTCAGTGTACGGCCACTTCTCCTACAAGCCATTATCATGCTTCTTCCGAATAACTATGGTTATTGCATACCACAGGAGGTGCATGCTGGGTGGACGCAAAACACCGATGAAAGAGGGTTTATTTGAGTGGAATTTCCCTTTTTTAAAAAAAAGCTGGCCAAGGCTGAGACCAAATGCCAGACTCATCCTCTGTCCTCCGCACCACACGAGTGTGTCTGAAGCACGCCCTCGTGGTATGTTGATTGGGCGAAATACAAAACCTGAGAGCTTTATTAGGGTCGGTTGGATGTGTGGTTCAGACAAGGAGTGTTTCAAGTGATGGCGCACCCACGTCTCTTGTCTAGAGGAGAAACAAAGGAGCCTTTCTGCTCCCTCGGCAGTTCACCCTCTCCGGTAACAATAGAACTGCACTCCTGGTCTCTGGGTCTGAGGCCTGCCTGTCAGTGTTTGAAACACACAAGGTTGTCTGATTGTGAAGGGATGGAGAGCAGGTACTTCCATCAGTGAAGTAAAAAAAGATCATTGATCCAACCCAGATAGTATAATTCAAATAAAAATGTAGTTTTCCCAGAGATTTAGAAAAAAAACAAACAAAAAAACGATGTAGAACAGAGACAATACTATGATTCTGCGTGTTTGTCGTTTAAGGTTAAAGTGCATTGTGATTCGTTTTCGAGCAAACACCAGCGGTATCTTTGAAAACAAACCCGTTCTGTTTGTGTTGTCTGAGGGGCCAAAGTTCCTGTGCCAGATTCTTCCAAAGCCAGGAGGTGTTTTAGAGGGGGGGAGACAGGCAGTTAACTGGAAAACATTCAAGATAAATTTACCATGAATTTCAGATTTTTGCTCATTAAGAGAGCGCATTGATTTTTGAACAACTACCCATCCCCTAAAACTACTGATCAAATCTGATATTAGAAATTATCAACACAGTGCAAACAGTTATTGTGTCATAGATGTGCTGAATTGTTTGAACAGCATGAACGATAGCAGACTGATAAAACAATAGAGCAAACAAACAAAGACAGATAGATAGATAGATAGATAGATAGATAGATAGATGACCACCTTTTGTCCTCTGCACCATTTACTTGCTTCTGAAGCTCAGTTTGTCGTGGTGAAACCAGACGAGTGTACAGCCGCACGTTTCATAACCCTGTGTAAAAGCCTAATTTGGTGCTAATAGGCCACTGTCAGTTTTTATAAGCTATTGCATGCAACCTCTACAACTTTACAGGGGAGTGGTTTTCTTTAAATGCCTTTGCATAAAGTGCAATTTTCCCCAAGAAGGGTATAGTTAGATGGGTGTGGGGAGGGGGTGTGAATTGGCGCTCCGGCTCAGGGTGGAGTCAGCGTCCAAACATAACTACTTCAGCAATTCTCAACTAAAAACAAACCATAATGTGTTGGCCAAATTCAGAGTAGTAGGCCCCAAAATAAATAGCAGCACAGAAAGGGCGGGTACAGAATAGGAATCGTGTGAAGCGACACCAAACTTTCAATGAATACTTTGACTCAGATATCACACTGGGGGCCATTGTAGAAGGCTCCCTTTATGCATTAGCCCTGCATTTATTCTGCAGTACCACAAACTTTCTGGAACGTTACACAGTGGGCCCAAATTAGCATATGGTGGAACAAAACTCCCATGTCTTTCAATCAGCTGGTAACCACACCATTCCTTGTGCTCAAGAGACAGATTTTTTTTCCCCCCCAAACAATTTGTCATGGCAATGGAGTAAAAGTGCGGCACAAGTTCAGAAAGCATGCCGTGAAACGTGACAGTTATATAATGGCTGCTTGGACTTTTTGAGTCATTGTTGAAGGACTTTGAGAATGATAACTTGGGGCTGCCTTTGCATCAGTTAGATCCATATTTATTGATGTATATTGTGCACCGCTATATTTTGAGAATTGTGTAATTCCCATGCTTGTTTGGACTCTGTGACCCTTTTGTCTAGAACTCCATGTGCTGCACCTCTTGGCCAGGACTCCCTTGAAAAACCTATTAATCTCAGTGTCACTATCCTGGTAATATAAAGGTTAAATGAATTACAAAATAAATCAAAATCTACTTGACCTGTGTATTTGCCAGGGAGAGTATATATATATATATATATATATACACACACACACACACACACATACACACACACACACACATTTTGAAAGTCTGTTACTCATCTCTTGCCTGTACCATCATATTGAGAATAATGTCCATGCTGTAAATAGATAATGCAACATTATTACTTTGCTTATCACTGTGAGTCAATTGTTTGGAAAATATTTTAGGATTGCTAGATGTTTTTTTTTAAATTAATTTATTTATTTTTTTATCCATCAACAGGACAAATTGTTTATGTGCTGAACCGTGCAGCACAATCTTCTGCCGCAGAGACTGACAATGAGATTGAGAGGTCTAGTTAGAAGTGATGGCATCTGACATCTTTGATCACTGATGAGTTGGAGGCCTAATATAGATTCATGTGATGAGTATTAGAATACGCTGGGCAGAGGATATTCAGCTTTGATTTTACAACTAACAGAGAGGAGGAGTGGAGGGAGGCTGCAGAAGAGACAAAGGGAGAGAGAGAGAGAGAGAGAGAGAGAGAGCAAGAGAGCGCATTAAAAGATTATCTGATGTTCCTGTGAAATGAAAGAGAAAATGTATTCACATTTCTGCGAAAGTAGAGGAATAAAAGATTATTCACATTCTAACACCCACTCCTTCCCACACTACAAATGTGATTTACAGTCAGTCGTTACCACTGGCTTTGGGGTAATAAGAGAACTGGGGAGCTCTGAAATGCATTATAATAAATACAGAAGCACTAGTACCTGAAAACACTGAAAACTCCCATTAAAGACCGCTGAACTCTGTGACATATCTGAATAACTAGCAATAGAAAAGCCATAAGCACGTTCAACTCTCATTCTTCTTCTTTATGCAACGTGTCATCGCAAACAACAACTGCTGCTCATCAAAGGAATTGTTGCAGGAAGTAAGACACTCCAGAGAAGAGAAGAATGTGCAGGAGCCCGGCTTCAGCTTCACATTATCTGCAACCCCCTGTCTTACGCAAGAGGTGGCGGACGTATTTATTTTTCATGATGCTTTGGAGGTGAAAAGTGCATTGCACAGCAATAAATCAGAACAGGTAAACAGCTCTGCATACGTGTGTAGGTGTACGTGTGTATGTGTCTTTTTTTAGAAGCTTGTTTTTGTCTTTTTGCCCACATGGCGTGATTAACATTGGTTTGCGTGTGTGTTTTCTTGCATGTGTGTGTGGTGAAAACCATATGAGGAGGCAGACTGAGAGGGAGAGAGAGAGAGAGAAAGATAATGAGTCAATAGACAGAAAAAATCAAAAGCCATGGCCTGTGTTTAGACAGGAGTGGTTCACTGACCTCACCTCACTCTGAACCGTCAGTCTTACAGTAATCATCAATCTGACACCGAGACATTAAGGCTCTCCCATGAGGAGACCCCTGCTGCACCCTCCATCTCGAGGTATGTTTTCCCACTTTCTTGTTAAACTTAACACCTGCCTCTGTCTGAGTCTGTGCATTGCTCTCCACCAGACAGCCCACATCTCCATCCATATTATGAATTCTTGGCTATGGCTCTTGCACCATAAGATGTGAGGGGGCTGGCTACGGGTCTGAACATGTCTGGTGTGTGTGTGTGTGTGTGTGTGTGTGTTTGCGTGAGGCAGGTAATTGTACTGTTTGTGCTGAAAGCCCCCTCTTTGATGTCTGACTTCAGTGTGGTCCACAGTTGCAGTGACAGGTATGCTCATACTGGCTTTAGGCTGGGAAAATAAACAAAAAGTTCATTCAGCCTTTTGTGTGGAGCTTTGGAGAAAATGAGCTTTCCAAGTCAAGTTGCTTTTGTGAAACTGTCTCATAAATTGTCCTTTTTTTTTGTACGTTTTCCAAAAAAGAACCTTCCATTCAAGCGGCAGGAATTTCACAACGCAAGATTTTCCAACCTTAAATCCAGCAAAATTCAGTTAAGACCCCAAGATTAACACAGTATTATTTTTCTCTTACTTAAATCCCGTCAGGAATATTAAAAAAACAAAGTGCCCCCCTCTCAAGGATTAGAAACCCACAAAAGCGAGGCAGTGAAATAAATATTTGAAAGTACCCAGAGTTAAAATCACATTGGCAGACATATTCATGCCAACTTGAATATGGACACATGCTGAACGACTCACTTGATGAATACATCATTCAAAATGGCTTGAGCCTAAAAATATGACTCAATAAATCATTTATGGTTAACTATTGAGCTCGTTCTCGGCGCACGAGGCAGCACGATGGGACTCAAAACCTCCGAAAATTGCCTTGGCAAGCTGCTCAAGGAGAAGAGAGGCAGCAGAAAAAGAAAAGCCATTACAAGAAACTCATGCTTGAACCTGAAAACACTTTATATCAAGCTTCTACTCCCTGTGCAGCCCTTTTTTTTTTTTTTTTTTTACAATAAGTGCTGATTTGGGTTATTACTGGCCTGGCATCTCATGATCTGAGCCATTTGAAGGTATCGTTTGCACAAATTATAGTGCTCCCAAATAACACCCAGGACGGGTGTAGGGCAGTCATTGTAAATAAAACTGCGTCTGAAGTGGAAAGTGTTTCACAAAGTGTTGTTCTTTTTCTTGCTGTGCTACAGAAACCCTGCAGCACAGCCAGTAGCACAGCGGTGTTTTTTTGACTCTAGCTGGGTTTGACCATAGTTTCTATAGTTACTGTTTCTCTTGCCATTTATCTTCAGACCAAATGTATTTGACAGAGATTCAACGAGAGTGAAATTCCATATTTCTGCCCTCCACATTAAAAGGCAGGACCTGGAGTTATTTGTGCAGGTGGACGTGGAAAAGAAGCACTCCGAAGATCCCCTTTGCTGTGTGAGATCTGACCTTCAGTGGAAAAATACAATGCTTGCTCGGGTCTTTAACTCCAAAACCAAGGCAGAGCGAGAGGGAGAGGTCAAGAGAGGGGAGAGAGAGGAGAGAGTGTCAGGCTCAAGCAGACAGAAGCAGAGAGGTGAGAGTGAACCGTAGCACTGCGCTAATGTTTTCTTTCAAGCCATTAATCTCTCACTGGCCACCCTACAAAAACAGGGCCTCGATGAGAAGGGGGCTGAAATCACACAGTCTGAGCTTGCCAGTGGCTGACCGACCCTCCCCGGCCTCTTGTCCACACCATCAAATCCAGTGATAGATTTACGCATGCCAGCCTCGGCCCGAACGGTCAAACCCAGCAGCACGTGACAATACGGGCACAAAAAAATGAAGGTGGAGACAATATGGACTTGTGAAACATCTCTCAATCAGTTATTCATTCAGTGCAAAAATATC
>OMLB01009316.1:8000-32287 GCA_900302555.1 Myripristis jacobus | reverse complement strand
TATGGGCCCTTCTGACAACACGTCAGCTCCACTGCTCTGTTCTACCACTCAGTTTTTCCAAAACAAAATGTCTTGCCTTTCTCTCTCTCTCTCTCTCTCTCTCTCTCTCTCACACACACACACACACACACACACACACTCACAGAGCTCTCTTATTACAGTTATTTGCATGATGAAACATTTCAGTGAGACATCATTCTCTCTCTCCCTCCTTCGCTCTCTGAAAAATTAAATCTGCAAATGTGGCTGCAGACGGATAGGCGAGCATTCACATTCTGCACTTGTACAATGGAGCCAATTTAAGCCAGTGGATCCAAATGAGGGTTGATACCGCCTATGGTCATGAGAGGCATGATAACCCCACTGGCTGACTGACGCTGCACCTTACAGGGGAGAAGGTGCAGCGTCTCAAAATAAGAGGATCCAGTCACTGAGACGCAAGTTGGGATATGGACACTGGAGCGGACGCTTTCACGTGATCGATACCTTTTATTGGCGTTATCACCAGACGGCAACTTTCTGGGGCCTTGGAGAAAGCAAACTCTGGATCCGGTCCAGCTGGAGAAGCTCTCTGTTGCTCTGAAACCTTTGGCTTGCTGCTTAATGAAAAACAGGGAGCGGTTGAGCATAGAATGGCTGATTAATTCAATGTATTTTCCCACTTCTTGACAATGGGAAATAAGGGAATGCATGCAGAGTTGAGCAGCTGCAAATTGATTTTTTTTTTTTGTCCTAGTATCAAAGATCAGACATATCGGTCCACATTACCTCCATCTCTTCATTCATTTCAATAATTCATGATTTTTGCTGAAATCATTTCAGGGAAAGGGCTTTTCAATTAAGGTTGGAGTGCTGAGAAGGTTTTTTTCCCACAATGACAGGGAAAGTGCACCTACTGTAGAAAAGTGTCTATTGAATATCATCTCTATTTCAACTTGAAATAGGTGTGTCTCATAGTGTGCATTTCCACAGACATCAAGGACAGGAGAGAGAGAGAGAGAGAGAGAGAGAGAGACAGAGGTTTGAAGAAGAAGGAGAAGGAGAAAGAGAGAAAAAGAGATAATCAGGACATAAAAAAGGTGTGTGCTTGAAGGGATATGGAGAGGAACAACGTGTGACGGTGTTGCAGGACTGCTTTGTGCGCCGCTGAAAGGCCCAGGCTTGAGGTGTGTGTGGTGCACCAGGACCGGCCTCGATTCATCTGTTTTTTTTTTTCTCTCCATCTGAACTCTCACTCCCCCTGTCCGAGCACTCCTTCCTCTTTTCCACAGGTGGGATGTATTTTTTCCCCCTGTAGACGCCGAAGCCTCTAGAGAATCCAGCTGCAGCTCCCGGAGATGCTTCTCCCTCGCCTCCTGTCCAATAAATATAAGACTGAATCACATCTGCGTTGCCTCATTTAATTACACATCTTTTGTTTTTAAGCGTATGCATGCATGCGTATATGTGTGCATATGGCATGATGTGTGATGTGTAGCTGCAGGAGTATCGTGGGTGAGCCTCTGTGTGTTTGGTAGTGTTGAACGCGTGGGTGTGCGACTGTTTTCGGGGCTCCAGGTGTGCTGAGTGGGAGGAGGGCTGTGTTCTGTGTAAAAACAGCCTGATTTTGTTTTTGATAATGCTGGCATTTCTAAAACCTTCATTTCAAATATATTTTTTTCCTCTCTAATCCACTCTTATTTTTAATTAATGTTGTAAAGCCACCTCTTTTAGTGAGAAAGGAGAAGAAACTGCATCATCTAGATAACTGTGGCAGCGCTTATTTATATATTTATTTATTTCCCCCCCTCTGATTATTTCAGAAATGCCAACTGGCTTTGCCAAAATAATTATGGTGACTGCACATGCAATTCACATACACACTGTGATGGGATAAGAGACTCTGAACTGTACATCATGGCCTTCCATTTTCACATCGCCTGATTCACGCTGCTCTCTTTCAGCGCTGGTTAGGCAACTAATTTTAATGGAATTAGTATGAATATGCAAAGAAATGGCTTCTGCCAGCCGTGCAGAAATCATTTATTTGATTCTAAAATGAACGTCCTTCAGACTGAGTAAATGTAGGTGTGTGTGTGTGTGTGTGTGCGTTTGCATGCGTGCGCCTCGTGTGTCTGTGTGCATGCGGGAGCGTGCTTCTCCGAGTTTTCTCAAGGTCATCAAAAACTTTCCCAGGGACACTAATTAATTCCGTTTCAGTGAACTAGTGCCCAGTCAACCTCTCACGCTATTAGAAAGCAAACAGTATTTATACCTCTGTAAAACTGTCTCTAATTTGTTGCTGGCCTGATGGCGTTGATGAAAGAAATAGAGAACAATGTTCCGTATGTTTCTGTGACCACAGTGGCCCACGTACTCCAGCTAGGTAAACAAAGGAGCAGTGCTATTTTTTGCATCTTTATTTGTTTTGGTGAGCGCTGTGGGAGTGTCAGTCGATCTGTTTATGAAGACACTGAAATGAACTTCAGTTCGGCTTTATTAAGATATAACTATTTAATAGGATGAGCGAGGAAGGGAAAAACTGTTTCCCCTCCGAGCTTCTTTTAATGCCAGTGAAATAGATAAAGTAATGCTTTAATGTAGAAACTATGCATTTGATTACTTTCTGCAAAAATATCCACTTTAGCTTTCTCTTGAACAATCTTGTCATTATGTAGCGAATCTTTATGCGCTTAATGCAACCTATAGAAGACCGTATTTTTTTTTTTTTTTAACCAAACCTCATGACAATTAACTGTATGAAGTGATACCACTTTCCGCCGCCTCATTCCAGCGCATACTTTTGTTTTGCTGTGAGGCAGAAAGGAGCTAAAGCGGTACGGAGTCCGTGTAAGAACATCGGCCGCGTACGTTCTGGCCTCAAGCGGTGTGTGATGTTACGCTGAACAAGTGTCAGAGGTCTGTGTGAGCAAAACTACACGGCTTGTGTGAGGAGAACAGCAAAAGAGGCATGATGAGAATTTCACAGACACACACACACACACACACACATCACCCTTTCTCGTCTCTGTTAGAATCAAGAGTTGCTTTTTGGGCTAATGATATGTGCTTAGGGAGAAGCGGGAGTAAAAATAGGTGCTGAGGACAGTTGTCTAATGTATTCAGAATTAATTACGGCATATTTCATGAAACTACCACCATACATTCTTTCTAAGACACCCTCACAGGAGACGGGAAATGAAATAGAGCACATACAGTAGGAGAGACACTAGATAAGTCCATTTGACAAACACACATGGCAATTTTTCTCTTGGTCTCTCTCTCTCTCTCTCTCTTTTCCAGTTGTTCACCCCACACAAGCACAGCCGCAGCAGTTTTACCATTCTGCAGCCCGACTGGAGTGAAAATGTTCATATCCAGAAATTGATTTAGATTCAAATTACTTAGATTTGTCTTTTGGTGCCTCATCACTCAGGCAGATCAAGACTCGATTTGTGATTCATCTCGGAGCTGGCCACAACACAGAGCCACATTTAAACGACACCATGTTTAATTGAGTCGATGGATGCTAATTCTGACTTTCCTCTCGAGCTGCATGTTGGCTTGATTCTGCATTATTTATTCAGATTGCCTTGCCTGGAGAAAGCTGATGCTGAACATGTGGGAATAAACTGCATTCAGCGAGAGTCGTGTGTCCATGGTCAATACTAAGTTGGTATTCATTGTCACATTTCCTATTGTCACGTTCCCTGTTGCCTTCATATTATACAGTGCCAGCTCAAGGATTGTTTTTTTTTTTTTTCCTCCTCATTTCCAGGTCTCTTTATCTTTCCAACCTGGTTGCAAGACAGTTTTATCGGGACTGGACACACAATTATGGGACCAAATGAACACACAGGCACAGTATTTCTACAAATATAAGTGCATTTACATTGACAGTGTAAATCTAAAACCATACATCCTTTTTTTTTTTTTTTTTCTCCTTTGCCACCAATGCTAATTAGGCCTCGAGCTTGAGACAGCTGCCAAAAGGTGATGAGAGTCGGGGCAGTGTGTGTAGTGTGTGTAGGGTGTGTAGTGTGTGCAGTGTGTGTAGGGTGTGAAGTGTGTGAAGTGTAAAGTGTGCAGGCCAGGTAAGGTCAGATTTTTTTTTCTCTTGGATTTCAGATTTTACATTTTGCTACTTATTTGAACTTTTAATGGAAATTGGATATATCTTGTCTTAAGGCATGGATTGATGAAGGAATTTGTTAAAGTGGCATTCAAATGTAATTTTTGGTGTTTTTTTTCTTTTTCATAGATTTGACAAATACAGCCTAGTTTTAATTATAAATTTTCCTCGTCTGGTTCTACTGAGGCTCTGGCTGATGATGATAAGGTTTTTTCTTGGGGTTCAGTAAGGTTGAGTTCATCATTTTGTTCTATTTGACGGGTTCGGGTCAGGTTTGGATAAAATTTTTTCACTCACAGTCGAGTCTGATGGCCCAATTCAAGCTCTAATGAAACCTCTGAACTCAATAATGTGTTTGCCACAGTCAGAAGACACCACTGTCTGCTCCACTGCAGGCTTGCCCAACCTCCTGGAAGTCATTGACTCCCACTGTTTTCAAATTTATGTTAAAAGCAGCTCAGGGAGCCATACTGTTGCCTTGAGTACTGTAATCTATCATTTTAAATTACATGATTATTGTATTTTCTCCTAACATGACTTTACCAAACCAATATTTACGCATTTCACCATTTCCTCTGGTGGCAGTGAAGAGGCAAAATGAAATTGGGAGTTTAGAAGTAGACGTACAAATATCTCTTCACATTTACTTCTGGTGAATGTAACTACGTTTGATAGGCCCGCAACTGCAGTAATTGTAGCATTACAAAATAATGTTGGCAAAACATGATTATCATGTAATTTAAAATCATAGACTTTCTTAGGCAAGGCAGCAAGATGTCTTTGCAAGCTGTTTTCAGTGACTGTGGCAAATACACTGGTAAGTTTACGCCTTTCAGGCATTAATGGCACTGAGGAAAAAAAAAAATCTTTAGAGGCAACAGCAGCTGGTAGAAGACGGAGCAAGCAGCCTTGTCCTTTTTGCTTTCAGATGGAATGCAGGCTTGGTAAAATTAATGAAGCAGCGCTGTCGCCTGTGTTGGGTATTGTACAACACCCAGCGCACTCCACCACACTTTCCATTTAAACAACATCCTCTGCCGCACCAAAGCAAATACCTCGGCCAGAGAAAGCTGCTCAAGGGAGAAAGTTAACGTGAAAAGAACAACTTAGGTGTTTCACCCTGAACCGAGGCCAATTAAAGTTCTACCAATCAATCAGTTGACTGCAGCTTTGTTTCCCTCTCACAGCTGATCCTTTCTTCCTCCACAGTCTTTCCATCTCACTCAGATTCAATACAGATGACGCTTATTGGAAAGAGCAGAAAAAATGTGCCCTCGGTGGCACGAGCGAAACAAAGACCTGGAGTAAATAATTGGATATGATGGTGTTTGTGTAATGACTAGAAAGGTGCTTTCACTCAACTCTGGCCCACTGCCGTTTTTCATATGTTTTAAACAGACCACTTGTGAGGGTCATGCAGCACGCTGATGTGGGATTTGTGCGTAGGAGTTGGCAATATGCTAGTTTGGCAGCGCTTTTATTTTTGTTTATACAACAAATTTACACTTTCTGAGAGTTGCTGATTGCTTGATTTGACTCGTCCAGAAGCTCAACACTACAAAGCTAATAGTGAGCTGCCACAGGGCAATCTTACAGTTTCTCTGTCTGCTGTGGATCAGGAAAAGATGAGATGAAGGCAATGTTATACCAACTGGGTATCAGCTTGGATTTTTTTTTTTCTTTTCTTACACAACACCACATTTACATTTAGATTCTTAGATTTTGATTCCAAGTCCTAAGAAAATCTTCTCTTGATGATGCTTCATCATCTTTGCTTGTTTTCCCCTCTCAAGTCTCCCCTTCCTTGCTTAAAATATGGGTCTCCTTTATGCACAATGACTGGTAGCATCAAGGCTATTGGACGAAAGGCAGAAAAGGAAAAAATGAGCAAAATTACTCCCATTCAAACAATTTTACAGTTTCTGCTTCTTAATCGCTCTTGTCCTATTCCTGTCACAATGCCTCATTTTCAGTATTTTCATTTATTTCATTTCCTGATGCGCTCCTCGTTCTTGTCTCCGTTTACTTGCAGCATTATCCCCTGTATTTACTCGCCTCCTCATCCCTCATCTCTTTTCTCAATCCATGTCTCGCACTCGTCGTTTGACCCCTGATCCTGTGATATGTGGTCAACACTTGGCATCCACTAAGTGTCTCTTCATCTCTGTTCAATAAGGGTGAGAAGGGAAACAGGAGGATGCATTATACATGAATTACAGGCTGCCAGACAGCACAAGCACATGGCACCCATCTTGCTGTGATGAGCCTGGGGAGACTTCTACTAACTCTACTAAAGCATGCGTAGAGAAGACAGCCACAGCGATGAGAGATGATACGCTGCTGAGGAGCGGGGCATGGGGAGGAATTAGGGGTAAGGGCAAGCGAGGCTGAGGCATGTTTTCTTAAAATATTCAGTGCAACAGCAAATGAAGGGGAGTGTGTGTGTCTGTCTCTGTGTGTGTGTGTGTGTATTTAAAGCAGGGCTTTTCATCTGATTGTGACCCAGGGACCACAGTCTTGACTAAAAGGCAAATCGGGGACCACTGTTGTTAGGGAGCAGCAGCAGCAGCCACTAAAAATTCAAGTTCATCCATCAGACGATAACTCAGTTTTATTACTTTTACTTTTCACTGAAATTCGCAAAATAAACATATTTTCATTGGCATGATCAGTTTACTCTTTTTATACGCTGGTCAGCAAGCTGATATTTTTGGGAGCATGTGTGTATGTATATAAGAAAACCAGGAACAAATGGGACTTTAATGATGCAGTCCAATATGAGCAGAGGCTACCAAGGACTGGATGGGCGCTATTTGTAATCATCATGCAGAGAAGTCACCTTGACTTTTGTAAATGTTATAAACTTGAATTTGATTATTATGAATGGAAATGTCAAAAAAAAAAAAAAAAATCACTACCAGCACTCAAGCACCATTATTAAAGGCATGCAATACCTTCACACACCACCAGAGACCACAGGTTGAAAAACGCTGGTTTGAAGGAACATACCATACCATACCAGTGATTTTGCATGTGTGAAAAGTAAAAATGCATACACATTTTTTTGCTAATCTTCTCACAATGAAAGCAGTTGCATTTTTGAAACTCCAATGTCCGATAGGACTATTAATTTTCAGGGACTTCAAACTTTCTTCACACCGGTATTCCATCGCCATAATAAAGTCGTCCACATTCATTTTCCCAAAAAGCAGCAGCAGTTTTGTCGTTTTCTGATGACTCAAATTATGAAGGAAAATAGTCCCCAGGGAAACATTTACTTCACACAGCTAATTATCAGCTCCGTGGTGAACGACTTTGTTAGCCACAGAAGCATTTAAAGACATTTAAAGGTGGGTGTTTCAACCAAAAATTCAAATGTACCCCTGCATGAGTTGCATAATTGTGTGTTGCAATGCAAAACGTGGGTAGACTGTAGCAAACAGACCTTTAAGTGACGACTTGCCTTTGAGAGCCTCTTATAGTCATGAGATTGTATGTTTAAGAGTGCTAAAGTGGTTTTTGTGCAGTGTTCATATATGTGAATAAATGTGTGTGTTCGATGGGTGACTGGCTGTGAGGCTTCAAGCCAATCCTGTCTGCATATTTACAGTCTAGAGGTTTAGTGAGGTTCTAGTCATGTCACTGGCTGCACACACACACATACACACATACAAACACCCAAATGCACACACACACACACACACACACACTCACACACAGTTCACGGTTCACAGATAAAGCACCAAAGCGCCTCAAGGTCATGGGCTAAATAATAGATCTCTAAGTCTGTTTTCGTCCCCGCAGCTCATTTCTTCACCTAAAAGGGATCAAGTGGCACAAAAGCCAAGACTGCCCTGTTAGTTTTACCACCGACAGAGCAAAAAAAAAAAAAAAAAATCAGCCATCCCTGCACATCTACAGCCAGGAGGATGTGACTGTTAGCTCGTACTCAGAATGTGAAAGGCGCTGACTTCATGCATCCCTTGGCGCTTTTGGGAAACAGATAAGGATGAATCTTGTTCTCCTCTGGACATACATGCACATGTACACACACAGCTAAGTACACACATGCACTTACACACGAGCACCTATTCTATCCCCTGGCTGCTGCTGATGGAGTGGATGTCTGAATCCTGATGCTATTGATCGGAAACGTTCCCTGATAGCCGGCCCATGCCTACAGTTGCTATGTGTCCAAGGTGCCCTCACACGGTAAAACTAACAGCGATTGATCCTCTTCCTCCGATCAGAGACATTTCATTTACCGGGACAAAGCCATTCGTGCTTTTGTTGTTGCATTTATTGGGTCTGGTGACAGAAAAAAAAGCCCGTCTTGGTGATAACTATGATTGGGTGTGTGCGGTGACAGATGATACAGGAGGCGGCGGGTGAAAGACGGGATCATGGCTGCAAGCACCAAGTTCAACCTGCGAGACTTTTCGACCTTTTGTTACCCTGCCGTTTCTGTGTTTCCAAATGTTCTCCGTTGAATTCGGTCCATCATTATCGGCGCAATTCAATCGAGGCCGTTTGTAGCTTTGCGAGATCTTTCAGATGTAGAATTTATGACCGAATGCGTGCACATTTTACAAGCTTTGCTTCAATTCTTCATGAGTCATCAGCCCTGAACACGATCCACCTGCACCACGATGCACTCCGGTAGAAGCAGCAACTAATTCCAAGTTGTAAAATATTCCCGTAACAGGCTGCGCTGGTGCACTTACACATGGCTGAGGTTGTCATGATGGTGAGTCATCACACAAGCGCGTGAGGGGTGCTTTGGGGAGAGGGCCACTGCCTTGAGCTCAGTGCCACGGAATGACCCTTTTCTCTTTTATCTTGCATTGCGTTGTCACTTTCTCACTGACAATTTATAACTGTGATAAAGAACGGTGTATGAATGCCCTGCACACTATGCTTCAGCAGTGAAAGGGCACAACAATCCATATTTACAGACTGTAAATAAAAAGACTGGCAAAGCTGCAGCCAAACCACAACACTGATATTATACAGGGTAAATTTAAAACCCACCAAGGTGCATTAAGCAACGAGGACTACTTAGCTGACAGACTAGAGGTCAATAAGGGGACACAGAGTGGATCCAATGAGCCTCCCCCTCTTTTGCCATGGCGGTCACAGACGAAGACAAACTGTGGTGCCAGCTATCAGTGCACACCCACTAGCGATCTGTTGCTGAAGATCGATGTGAACTACTCCCACTCACTCCATGCAAAGTCCATAAAGGTGATGGGCCACTGTTGCTGCTTGCCAAGTCTTTGGAATCAAATGATCAAATTCATCAAAAGAGAAGGCAGAAAAGAGAAATAGTGTCTTAGCCGACATTATCCCTCGATTTTCTGTGTGCGGAAATGGAATACAAAGAAATCCAACAAGCCTCCTCAGACGCATTCAGCAGCAAAGGGCAATAAAACACATGCGGAGACAGAAAAGTTTTAACCAAGGACATGGGGAAAGCGCTGCTGCTTCCTCCTCTTCTTCCCAACTTTCTGCTGAAGCACATCCTCTCTGTGTTTGACACAAGGGCTGAGGGGGTCCGAGCCTGTTCCCTCTCGTCAACGTGGAACCTACGGGCTCCACAGCTGTCACTCATGTTCACGGAGCCCTACTGGAAGGTGACAGCTCCTCTGTGAATTAGCATCCCCCGCTAGCGCCCAGCTGCATGAGGGGGAAAGGCGATAGAAAAAGGCTCGGTGTGTGTGTGTGTATATATATGAGAAGAGTCTGCCAAGTCTCAGCTGCTGAGGGCTCACAGCCAGCGGACCATTACATTTGTCTGCATCATGAATGTACTCTCTGAGTGAAAGACAGAGAGAACAGACAGAGTATGGGGGTGAGATAAAGCCAGTGACGGATATGGATACAGGGAATATGGAGGGATGGAGACGGTGGGTGAGAGATGGGGGCAAGAGGAGAGGACAGCCCGAGAGATGGAGACAAATGAAAGAGAAGAGGACCAAGAAGCAGCACCTGTGCATGTAGGTCCTGTCTGACGGTCCCTTGCCAGTCTTCACAGAGAGCAGACGGTGTGTGGACAGTCATGCTCAGTCATCAGAAATCCACTGGGAGAGAGCTCCAGCTGGAGATAGATTATTACACAGTAAATCTACCGGGCTATATGGAATGGAAGACAATAGGTCGGCCACACATCTCTATACACATTTTAGATAGACCCCATCATCACTGAAGCCATGTCAGGCACTCTATCATGCTACTTAATCATTAAAATCTCATTTTCCATGAAGAAGTGCTCGTAGTGGTTGTTAAATGCAAAATTAAAATACTATTCAAGATATTTCTTGTGAAGATGGGTGCCAAACTTTTATATACACATTTTCACATTATGTATTCCTCTTACTTTAAAAAAAAAATATTGCTTTATTAATACCATATAGCATATTTCAGGTATGCCACACTCAATTATAAGCAAGACAGAGAAATATATGATATTAGAAAAAAAGAGGAAATCTCATTATACTGAGAGAGAGTACATCTCATCAGTCATTTTGCTTTCACTTTTTCATTTTCTTTTTATTGTACTCTTCCATTCAGTCTCAGAAAGTTGCAAACCCATAACGATAAGCCAAACAGTGGTCCCTCATGCAATAGGTCCATTATGATGTTGATGCACTTTAACATCATGCGCGCTACCTCGATTGCAGCGTTATAGGCATCGTACAGGGAGTGATTGTTTGTGTGGATGTTTGCTTGCCGGGTGGATCGCGCTGGTACACACTTGAGTTTATTTCACAGGCCTGTTTTGGTGCAAAGAGGCATATTGTTCTTGGCTGAACTGCTAATCAAGCTCACACTGTGTGCACTGGTGTGAAAATATATCCAACCAACACATCTTGTGTCTAATTTCATCTGTGTCTGTGCCCCCTTTAACACCTGGCATTAACATGCATCCTGGGTAAGCAGATTGTGGTCTCACAGTGCAAAACCACATCAAATCCAATCATAAATGCACACAGGATGCATTGGAAATCCAATCCAGAGGTGGTCAGAGACACATTTGACCTCAGTATTAAAGTGGACTGAAGCGCGATGCGTCTTACTGAGGAAGAATAAGCAAAACAGTAACAAAATGGCTTGTCAGGACATTCATGGATGGGGAGCAAGCAAGTCAAAATACTTTCTGTCAAGGATGTAAATAATATATGATGATAATCCGCTGAAGGAAAGAGAAATCCGATCCCAGTGTGGATGCATGAGGTACATTTTTATTTAAAGATTATTTTTTAGCTGTATTCAGTAGTGACAGGAGAGAAAAACAAGGAAGGGGGGGAGAGAGAGAGGATATGACATGATATCAGTCCCTATCAAATAAACAATAAAATATATGAATAAATAAAAAAAACATGCAGCAAAGGGGTCGGTTCAGAATCGAGCCAGGGCTGCTGAGATCAGGACTTAGCCTTGATAGGTGGTTTGCGGCTCTGCCACCCCAATGCGGTGAATATTAAAATCCAGAGCTAAATGTAATGTGGCAAAAACATATCTTGACACGGTCTGGATACAAAAGTCACATTCAGACCAGGTGTAATGGGAAGCTGCATGTCTGATTCCCTGTGATTCAAACGACCATGGGGTCTTTGAGCTTTGTTGCAGAAGGAAGAGAATTGACCCTCACCCAGTGAAAATGCCAGACATGAGTGAGGCTGCATTAATAGCAGCAAAATGCAGGAGCCTTGCGAAAATGATCGTTTAAGTACCAATAAACCATTCCAGACAGGTAATTTGGCAGCGCAGCACAGCAAAAGAGTGTGCGCAAATCAGTCCTGTTGAGAGCTACAAAGAGAGCCAGGCGATGACAACACACTCACACACTCACAGCTGCTGACTCACTCCTCTGCTGCTCGAAATGTACAAATATTCCAACTACACACTGAGATGCGCGCACAACCTTTTATATGCAAACAGACATGTAAAAATGAATACACGCACCCGTACACACAGACACACACTTCTCTGTGGAGCACGTTTCCACATCCCTACTCATTAATCACTGCTGCCGGTGTCTGTGACAGGTGGGATGCGAAGGGGTCTATGACTAAAAGGAATAAAAATATATATATATACAGTATATATTTATATTTCCAGCACAGTTAGCTGCTCTCCATCATCTCTGACACCAGGGTGTTGAACCTGCGGCCTGACCAAGAACAAGTCCAGTGCAAAACCTCTCCCACATGGGCTTGCAAGACACCACAAAAAATAACAGACAAGAGCAATAACATAATGAGAGTGACCTTCATTCCTGTCAAACAATGTCTAAACCAAACATGAACACAAGCCTGCTCATAAGACAACACAGCTCCACAACATAACTTCAGCACATCTGAGGCACAGACTGCCCTTGACACTTTTAAACATAAAGTGCCATCATACGCTGCTGATAAGATATATCATATATACTGTTCTAAAGGTCCTTACTGCAGAAGAAACTCCTTCTGGTGTTTTGTAGAGTTGCTTATAGATAACAGAAAACACAGCAAAAAGACATTCTCTAACATAATCACGGATATGACTGTGATACAGTGAATTCAAGCACCAGCTTACATTGCCTCATCAGCAACACTGAAATGCCCTTTTTTTCCACACACAAGCTTTTATTTAAGTGTCTACCATTTGCTGCATAGCGTACAGATAGGCATCAAGGATCCGTGACCAAACAAGGCAACACTTCACTTATATGACATTTCAAAGAAAAACCTTGAGACGCTCATATATTCCTCTTCCATCTCAACAGCATTATGGATATGATGCATTAATAGTACACACAACCGCCTGATGTGTGAAAGGGTCACCCCAAGGAAGCTATTTAAAGCTTTTAAGAGGGGGCCCAATTTCGCATAATCATAGCAATGACAAATAGGATATTGGCCAATATCCATGGTTGTAATAAAGTACAGATAGACACACAACAGGCAATCCCAAAAAGAAAAAAAAAAAATAATAATATCGGAGTACCAACCAACTCATCTATAAACAATACTCTTCACACAAACATGTAATCATATAAAGACAGGAGTTTTTTTTTTTGTTTTTTTTTGTAATTTTTCTTAAAGGTGGAGACAGGATGTGACATTTTTAAAGGAGCATCAAGCTCATTCCAAATCTGCGGTCTTCTGCACACGACACTGAAGCTGGTGCATTTTAGCCTTCGTTTTTTCTTTTTTTTTTTTTCCAGTGAGTAGCTGTTTTCCTCTGGTGTCATGTGTGTGCAGAGGAAGGCAGATTGGGATGAGATCACATAATTTATGATTTAGTTTATGAACAACCTGGTATATCATACAAGCATTCTGGAGGTAATTGTACTCTGCAAGCCTCAAGAGATTGTAATGACGGAAAAGCGGTCTGGTAGGAGAATTAAATTCAGACCACGATAGGGCGCGTATGACTTTCTTTTGGAGAATCTGTAGCTTTTTTAGGTAACTTGGAAATCTGTTGCACCAAATGACATTATAATAATTTACATGAGGCTCAAATAGATAAAGAGAGGCGGTCCCAAAATGGAACCCTGGGGAATCCCATATTTGATGGGTTTGTTTAACGATTTGTAATTATTTACATAAACACATTGGTGTCTCACAAACAAGTAACTTCTAAACCAATCAAGCACTAGGCCTCTGACGCCATAGCGATGCAACTTACCAACTAGGATATCAAGATCAATAGTGTCAAATGCTTTAGATAAATCCAAAAAAATACCAATACCACAGTCATTTTTATCGATGGCATCATTGATCTTTTCAATTAGGTCAAGTACTGCCATACAGGTAGTGCTATTTTTCCTGAAACCATACTGGGATGGCACAATGATGTTCAGCTTGTCTAGGTAGCTAATCAGTCTATTGTATACTACTCTTTCCAGAACCTTGGAAAGAGTAGGCAGAATAGATATTGGACGATAATTGCACAAGTCGTTATTATCAACAGATTTAAAGACCAGTGTAACTAGCGCACTTTTTGCCATTTTTGGCACTACCCCAGAAAGTAAAGATAGATTGACACAATAAACAAGAGTTTCAGCAATTACATTAACAACGCTTTTCAGAATTCTGCTGGAGATTTCATCAGCTCCAGCTGAATGTGAGCTTTTCATGACAATTTTACAAACTTCATCACAATCAGTTGGTTTTAGGAAGAATTCAGATAGTTACCTGACAGGTAATGCTTAAAAGATGCACCCTGAGGTTGGCTGATTTTATTAGACAGATTTTCTCCAATGGAGACAAAATAATGATTAAATTTATCCACAAGACAGGAGTTACTGGTAGTGTTTCTTGTGGCGTGAGTGCGTGTGTGTGTTATCAAAGTCCAGAGGCACATTGGTTTTCTGACCCCTATTTAAGACCTTGTTTAACACGTTCCAAGATTTCTGTCACCCTGTGATGCTTTTATAAGTTCTGTATAATGATTACTCTTACTCTTTCTTATAATATGTGTACGTTTATTTCTCTAATTATTATATTCATTCTTATTAGTAATGTTTGGGTTTTTTTATGCAGCGTTTATATAGTTGTTATTTTTATTTTTATGATTAATAGATTTTAATATGCCCTTAGAGAGCCATGGATTTTGGACAGCTGTACTGCACGTGACAGTCTTCTCAGGTATTGTCCTCCGAATGGAGTCTGTGATTTCCTTTGTCAGAGTGTCATATGTGGGATCAGCATCACTACAATTGTAGATTCTGTTCCATGCCTTGGCCTGCAAGTGCTCACTCAGACATCGTAGAGTTTCTTCATTAAGTACTTTAGTTTTTATTTTATGACGTGAGAGTGAAGGCCTACCAGCAAAGTCAAGAAATAATACAATAGGGAAATGATCAGAAATATCAGAAAACACGACTCCAATATAATTGGAGTTAGTAGAGTGGGTGACTCTAGTAAACGTGTTTATGGTAGGGAAGAAGGAAGAAGAGTGTGATGTATTTACAAAGTCATTTTTAGCTGCATCATCCCTGGAGAAGTCCCCAAGGAGGATGTAGTTTTTATTTTTACTGTTCATTGAAAATAAGATTTCCTCCACCTTGTTCCTGGAAGTATCAAGGTCAGTGTCTGGGGGATGATAGTTCACACCTACAGCAAGATTCTTCCCATTCTGAATATTTATTTCAACAAAAAGAGAGTCAGAATGATTATCTTCTTTGACAATATCATGACAAATGCTTGCATGATGTCTGGAGGAAACGCACAGACACACGCTGCCACCAGTTCTGCCAAGTCTACTCTTATTAAACAGTTTATAGCCATCAAGGTTTAGAATATCAGTATTTATCAGTGTTTTGTAGAGTTGCTTATCGATAACAGAAAACACAGCAAAAAGACATTCTCTAACACAATCATGGATATGACTGTGATACAGTAAATTCAAGCACTAGCTTACATTGCCTCATCCGCAACACTGAAATGCCCTTAAAGAAAACACACTTGTGGTTATTATGGCTTTTGTCCACTGGTTTAATATTGTGTGTGTACTGTCTGAAAAGTTTTCTTCAACACTGTGCACGCAGATCAGAATAAAAAACAGAAGGAAAAACAACAAAAATCACTAATGAGCTGGCTGGTTACCACGGGAGTTCCCATGGCAACCAACAAAGCATGGCTAACTGTGCTCACTGAGAAATATCAGCATAGTTGCAACACATCTTTGACCATTCTCATTCCTTGGTTGAAACCCCCCCCCTTGTATAAAGCATTGTTACAGAGCTATGAAGAAACCTTTGTGAATGTGCCCCGTCTGGGAAACTTATTTTGATGTGTTGCAAGTAATAACTGTCAATGTCAAAACTACAAAAGAACCAGTTTAATTCTTCATGGAGCCACCAGACACGATTCTGTGCATGGAGCTATCACTTGTTCATGAGGTGGAGCAATGGTTCTTCAAAGAGTCATTTATAAGTCTGATTAGTTGTTCAAATAGTGATGGCTTTATAAAACACCGTTAGTCCAATAGCTGCAGAACCATCTTTTTTTTTTTTTTTTTTTAACAATGTGCCACATCATACCACACAGCAGTGGGTCTGTGGGTTGAAGAATGGAAGTATGAATAATTGTGAGAGGTGAACTGCGGAGGGGATGAAGAATATCCCACTGCCCCATATTATTTTCTTCCCTGCCCTTGGGCACATCCCAGCTTTGTTTTATATGGTCTTTTGCATAAGTGCAACAAAACACTTTCATTAGCATTGCATTACGCATAATGATCCTCTTCATTTCCATTTTTTGCCCCTTGGTGACGACATAAGATGCAGTGGTGGCGTCTCCAGTAGGCCTACCGTTAATGAGACGGGCTGGCAGGAAGCACGGAGTTGCTTTCCTAATCTGCCTGGAAGAGCTCTTAGTTGCCATGTGTGTGTACCTGGTGTGTGTGATGGATGATTCATATGCTTAGAGTGACTCAGTAGTGCCTCACACATTTCTGGTCATGGAGGTTGCAAACCATACCTGGAGTATTTGGAGCATTGCCAGTACTCTTGCATTTTTCTTTCTTTTTTTTTTTTTTTTTTTTTATTGTTCATTCTCTGTGCTTCACAGATTTGTCCATTACAACTGCTATAAAATCCCTTCCCTCTCTCTGCCTTATCTACTTTGTTGTCTCCATTATATTTATTTCCTCTCACTCTCTCTGTCTGTCTTTCACTTTTTTCTCTAATTCTCTAACCCTTTTCTCTTTCGCCTTTTCTCCCTCGCTCTGTAGAATCATTACCGTCCCAATTTTGTGTGCCTTGAGCTCCTGTGGTCCCATACTATCTCACTGTAGGCAGGATGTGGCAGCTCCAGCACAGATTGGCGAGCGAGCCTGGCTGGTCTTAACTTTGTCGGACAGCTCGTCTGCCTGCTGGTCGTGTTTACTGCACACCGCACTCCCAGGAGCCTCCCCACTGATGGGGTTTGAACTAAAGCACTCAGCTCTTTAATTATGGAAACGCTTTATTTATTATACTAACACCTACCCATTTTTTCTTCCCATTTCCATCAAGCTATTTTTTTTGCATTTATCATTCTTCCCTATTCATGATCCACCTCCCTCTTTTGGGAAACAAGATGGTAGCAAAGGAATAGAAGATAGGTTGTTTAATCAAATGTGGTTAAATATGGCAGTCTGAACTGGTAAACAGAGCGATGCACAGTGTAAAGGTGCCATGAGCAAACATTTACCTCCTCACGATAAGGGAGTTTTCCTGGATAATGCAGACTAAATTTCTCCCACTCTTGCACACATAAGCACACAATAATACAAACACAATGCCTCAGAAAGCATTTGAGAATACAAACAAATTCAAACTTCGAATGGATTCAACCGCATGTTCTCATCCACACAGGCACACACAGCCTGTGGAGAATGATGACAATACAAATAAATTTAAACTTATGCTTGTCACGGCTCTGTCCGCGACTCCAGATTTCCCTTGTGTTTCTGGCATCCCTTGTGTCTCCACCTCACCTGTCTGTCTTTCTGTGTCTGTCAGTGTGTGTGTGTGTGTGTGTGGCATAGGTGTGGTTTCCTCTGTCTCCTGCTTCACCTCCACGCCCGTCTTCCATCAACTCATCATCTCACGAGCTCTCCACCAGATCTTTGCCAGATCGTTCCACCAACACCTGTGATGGTCACTCTTTCGGCTGCTCCTGTGTCTAAGTATACTCGAGCTGTATTTCCAAGTTCCTGTTATATTAACAGTGCGTTCCCCTGTGTCCAGGATTCCCTGTGCTCCCTGTCCCAGTGTGTCTCCTCGCCTGATCACACCACCTCAACCTGCTTCACTCGCTTGCCTGCTTGCCTACTCAGCCAGGCTCAGCCATCCCTCACCACTCCCCTGTGCTCTGGTGCATCCTGCAATCCATCACTATCACCACCACCACCACCACCACCACTCCCTCTTACCCTTCAACAAACTCTCTTTTTTACCTTCAACCTCTTGTCAGTGTCTGTGTTTGGGTCCAAGAGAAAACAACACACACTCACACATAGGCACACATGCCACCAGTGAGTGAGGCCCAATCACACAGGTTGTTTAGGAGGAAGACCTTGGAACAGCATAGATGAGCATACTATACAGAGAGGGACTGGAGTGTTGGGAGATGGGGAGCAGCTGTTAAGCCCTGGGTGGGCCTTTTCTAGACTGCAGGTTGCACTGAGCTTCAGCGTAGCCGTCCCAGGGCTGCACACTGCGGGGACCCTCCTGCATGCCCTGCCTACTCACCCAGTTTTCCATAAACATCAACATGAGCAGCAGGAGGGCTCAGTGCTGCAGAACACTCTCTTAACCAGACACAGCACCCAGGGAGAGGTGAGCGAGTGCGTGTGTGTGCGTATGTGTGTGTGTGTGTGTGAATTCGTGTCCTTGTATTTGGCAGGGGCTCGGGGGTAAGAGAGGGTAGATGAACTGAGAGAGAAATGTCTTTCTTGGTGCCAGGAAATGAGTCTTAGTCCACTGTGAGATGGGACCAATGATGAATAGTTGAAACGGAGAGGGACTGATAGTGGAAGCAGAGAGGCCCAAAGACAAAAACTCTCGCCGTTTGCGTGACACCGGGCTAGAAAGAAGTAGAGCAGAGCAGATAAATTGGACTTGGGGATACTAGAGTGTTGTAGTCATGATGTGTTTTTGTAGGCCAAGCAACTTTTCCCATGAGTTATCCTAACAGATTTCCTGTGGAGGTTTTTCCACCGGGTTTTAAGTAAAATTGAGGAAGCTCTGCTGCAACAAGGGTATTTTTCTGACTTACCCAGGCTGAGGCAAGACGCTCAATACCATTTCCACCTATGTATGCCCAGCGATTTGGTTCATATGGGTAGCATTTTGAAAAATCTCATACCTCATACTTTCAGCTGTTTGAATACTTTCCTGCAGTGGAAAAGATTGATCAAAGTGCGAACCAACAGGAGATGCAGCTGTAGAGCAGAGCACACTGAGCAGAGCAGTGCAAGGATGTGACTTCACATACTGAGTAATGCCATGTAAGTGTAACAGCTGTTGTAGTTTCAGTATAGCAACTTTTTTAAAGCACTTAACAGCTTAAATTTTCACTTATGATTTGCCAAAGTGATTTTTTTTTTATTTTAAAGAGTGTATTTTTGTCCTAACCAAAAAAAAAAGAGAAAAAACCCCCCATCAAACTCTTTTAGATGATGTTAATCACAGACTTTATTTTCTGGATGAATTTAAAATATCTTATATTTCAACAATTCTTCCATATTCCCTCTGCGGATGCTTTTATCCAAAGCATAAACCAGAAATGGAACCTACTTTCATATTTCGCTTAAGTAAAAGCATAGAAGCGGTTAGGTAAAAATACTCCTTGTGAAGAATGGTTCCTCTCAGAATGTTACATTATTGATGTATTACGCTGTAAGAAGCAGCTTAATGTTGTAGGTCTAATTAACATATACTGGCATATGATTTAAAGTCATGTTTTACATTTTGCACATAAAACTTTATTCTGCAAAGTAACTGGTAACTGTTAACTCGGGATGGAGTGTGTGTGTGTGAGAAAGAGAGAGAATGTGTGTGTGTGTGAGAGAGAGAGAGGGAGATGCGGGGAAGGCTTGGATTCCCTCCCCCTCCCTGCTTTCTTTTTAACATTCACTCCGCCTTTCCCCTCACTCCTTTTTTTCATCATTGTCCCTCCTCCCTTCCGCCCGTCCCGTCCTCCCTCCTTCATCCCTCCATTCCTCACCCTCATCATCACCCTGAGGCTTGTGTGTTGTGCACGCAGACTGTCTGAAGTCTGTTTGCGCACGCCCCTCCCTGTCTGTCAGTCACTTAGGATTAGACTTCCTGTCAGAGGTGAGAAACCCGCAGCTGGAGGAGCGGGCAGGAGTGAGAGAGCAGCCAGTGCTCCTCTTCATTTATTCATTCCCACCATCCATCCACCATTGTACGAAACAAAACAACAGCGATACCTGGAGCGGCAGCACAAAGGTTATTAAAGGTAAGGAAAGCTTTGCCCCTGAGGCAAAGAGCGAACAAGACAGCTTAATAATGAATGACAGCGAAAAATATGACAGTCAATTCATTCTTTTGAGCAGCACGATGAGTGTTTCACTGTCAGCCAAATTCCCTGCAATGGATACAGAAGACGCAGATACAATGGTTTTCAGGAAGGGGGGGCAACTTTTACAACACTTTGAATTGCTCGCTCCCGTTTCATGTCATCCACCCTTGTAATTCCCAGCTGTCAGGGAGCGCTAGTACTGCTGCTTAAGCGGATGTGTCACTATCTACCAATTATTCCAGTCGTTTGTGCTCATCGCTTGCTATATCCCTGCGGTTAAGCCTTGGGTGTTATTTACTTTTTTAACAATTTCCCCTCCTGCCTGCAGGGAACCCGGTAAAGCACCTTGTTAATTCAACCGATTAAGTTCTGTCCCCAGCCCCGCTAACACACACCTTCACGTACACACACTCACTCACACACCCACATAGGCACAGACATCCCATCTGTCCCTCCCTTTCCTCTGTAACCCCTCCACGTCTCCCACACCTCAGACTCATTACATACCCCCAGTCGATTATTTACATAAACATATCCATATTTATGGAATCTTACTCTGTGTTAGAGGCAATCCTTATTATACACCTTGTCAATTCAGACTTTTTGCTTTTGCATAAAGAAAAAATTCCAACACATTCTCCTCCTTTGATATTGTTTGCCCAGTAGTGCTTCTCTCAACGCAGCCCATTTTTCTTCTGCCATTTAGTAATACAGAATGCTGCTGTGCCAACAGCTTGCATCAATTGCAGCATAATAAAATATAGAAGTTTTTTTTTCCCTCCACTTCCTGTCTTTTCTGTATAGCCGCACAGCAGAATGGGCTTTGAAAGCAAATGTTGGACAACAGTGGTGTAGTTTTGGAACTCTGATTTATGCGGGAGCTGTCGTCGACTGTGGCGCTTGTCCGCCTGGGCAATCAAGCTCTGGTCTTTATGATGCACCACAAAAAGCATCCTCTGGGAAACCTGCTAAGGTTGTTTCCCCAAAGACTGCTGTGGATCATTCATAATAAGGCAGTCAATTAAAGCCAAATCCATAAACACCTCTCTCGGTCTTTGTCTCTCTCCCTCTCTCTCTCTGTCTGTGGTAGCATGCTGAAAATCTGTTTTTTTCTGTCTCCATCTCTTGCTACACTCCACTATGTTATTATTAGGAGCCATTGGGAACAGTAATTGCATTCATTGGGAGAGGGGCTGACAGTCTTGCCAAGCTTTTGAAGTTACTCGTTCACTCAAACAATGGATTTTTAATGATCACCCACTCCCCCCAGCCCACCCCCCATAATCGGAGAGGCAATTGTTGATGAAGAGAACAACAAAACAATCAACACACTAAAACAAAAACAAAAAGAAAAAAAAACAAAAACAAAAACACTGCAATTAAGGAAAAGGGTTGATGTTGCTATTTGCAGTTGGTCTGCAAAGGTTAAATTAAGCTGTTCTAATTAGAGAGTGAATCTAGTGCAGGGCACTGTGAAATGTCCTCCCGCTCTGCTGGCTCTCCTTTCAGCCAGCAATCAGAAGCTGACCAGGATGATCCCTGTGCACGATAAAGGCTATAAAAAAGCACATCATTTAAAAGAAATGCATACCAATATCGCTAAAGTGACAACGCTGCCTCTGAAAAAGGCTATACGTTTTTAGTTGAAACAGATAGAATTCACTGATGTAGGCCTGAGAAATAATTTGCTTTTTACTGCATTTGGCTGTCCTTGAACATCCTTTAGGCCAAATGTAGGGGAGCGGTTGCCCCAAAAGTGACTAAAAAGTTTTTCACATGATATTTTAGCCCGAGCCGATCCTGGGGATTTAAATATCCTGCAGTGAGCGTTGGCCAGTCTCACTCTCTGTTACTCTCCCTCCATCTGCACTGAGCGTTGCCAGTGACTCACAGGTTGCTAAGCAGCAAATATCTTGGTCTGAACTTGCTGACTGATTGAAGTACCAGCCAAAATAACAGAGGCTTTTGTAATTACATCTTCTGTGCTATTTATTTAATTATTATTTTTACTCTGATTACCATGTCAAAAAAAATAAGGACTATGACATGGTTTAACGACATCTTTTACGGAATAATAGGTGCGCTATTTTAGGATTGCTGAAAGACGTCAGTTGAAGTACCTTGTAGCAGTCGCCAGCGCTCCTTGGACAGAGAACATCTTTTCTATTGTTCTCGCTGGTAACCGCTCAGTCGTCCAGTTGCCCTCCATGAGACATTAACTTTCCTTAATAATAACAATAATTGCGGAGCTCTAACTTGCAGCATTGTCCCGAGGTGACCATTATAGCACACTTCTTAATTTCTTTGCCAGCCAAGTAGTGCACAGACGCAAATGTCAATCAGCCGTAGAAATTGCCCTGAAATACAAAACAATCCAAATGTTTTGAACCACAGGATGAGGGTGTTATTATTGGTAGCATGACCCGGGGCTACAGAATTAGCATTTTTTTTTTTTTTTGTGAGCCTACCTATCACATCCTCCGCTGGATAACTGATGGAAAAGCCTTGCATACCAAAGACCAAGAAGAACAATGCCCACTCTCGGCTCAAATCATACTTCGAAGCGGCACAATGTCAGTTTCCGAGGTGAAATCGCCACCTCAAGGCGCTTTTGTGATGGCTTCATGTCAGAAAATGTGCAAGGCCGCAAACTATACCAAGTTTCACGCTTTTATGAAAAAGTGAACATCATTTTCACATATCACCTGGACTATAATAGATATTCAGTGCTTTTATAATGGTTTCAGTTTAGTTTCAGTACACTGAATGCGGCAGAGCAATTGACCTTATGCATTCACTTGTCTGTGAAGTGGGAACGGTTCTATGGAGAGTTTGAATGTTTACATTTTGACAAGGAGAAAATCAATTAGTCACATGTCCCTCACATTCCACACGCTCAGTGGAAATGTTATTAGGAGTTCTGCTCTCTAAATCTAAATAACCAACAAACTGTTCTTTATTTCTTTATCTTCCCGCTTTCTATGCAACAACAGCAGTCCATTAACAATCGTCAAGGCTGAGAAAAAATAGCCTTGGATCGTTCGAATACAAAAACAATTATGAAGCATATCACGTTATCTGCTCACTGGTGCAATATTCAGTCATTTTGTGTTTGTGTGTGTGTGTGTGTGAGTGTGTGTGTTTGAAGGATCATGAGGGTAATTTCTGGATTGGGATAAGGACAGGACTAGAGAATAGAGATGACTGCCTAAACTCAAAATGAAAAGTTTTTTTTTTTTTTCCTGGGAGTCTGATCACATACCGTTTCCAAAAGGTCACAACAAGAGCCTTCCTTTCACTCTAATATTGATAGCCACGCACGCTGTAATTAAGAGATTATTTATGTAAGTGCAGCTGTGTAAATCAGCCTTCACCTCTCTGAGAAGCTTGTCAGACGGTCTGTCTCTCACTTGTCTCTGTCCCTTGACCTGCCAACTTTCCAGCTGCATGTGAATCTATCTTTATGGCTCTTTTATGGACTCTTATTAGCATCTAGCCTTCACGTTGTGCAGCTGTGGCTCCATATCTGCATCCATTGTGCCAACGGACAAAACTGAACAACTTGTTATATCTCTATACAAAGCATTCATAAAACTTCTCTCTTTTCTCTCTTACCTAATGTAGGAGACCCCATACAGTGTTTGCATAGAAGCTTATTACAACCTTTCAAAGAACTCCCAACCATCATGTGCACAAAAGAAACAACAACTTTGAATGAGTAATGGAATTGTCTGAGAAGGTTTTTAGCCACGTTATGACTTTAGTCACACAACTCCAGTAGAAATTGTGAAGTATGGTTTGTGTCAAAGGTGTCACTGAAGGTTTGAAGCAGCATGGGAATGTCTACACTCCAGCTCACAATCCTGCAAAAGTTTTATTGGTGGATCAATGACACACTTAATCGTAATTGAGAACTTGTTTGGCAGTAGAATCAATGTATGTTTATTAATATTATTTGTATGTAAATGTTATGTAGCATAGCTTTAACCTGAAACTACATGTTTTTGAATAAAATCTGCACACAACTACCAGTTATAGTCAAAGTTTTCCTGAGCTTCTTTTTTTGTTTTGTTTTGTTTTTTTAATAATCAGATTTTCCAGTTTTATTCAATTTGGATCAAACTTGGCAGGTTGGTTCAGGGTCAGTTTTT